>JAQGAZ010001890.1:0-23112 GCA_034692225.1 Polydesmus complanatus | reverse complement strand
TTTTACAGAAAAAACAGGACGAATATTGGATCTGACGAATATTGGGGCGGACGAATATTGGAGTTCCACTGTATTTAGAACCTCGACAAGAGGATGAGATCATGTGCGTTTGAAAACCGAAACGTTAGATGATTAATCGCTGGAAACAGTAAGGACTAGGTAAGCAAAAAGTGACGTCATAACACTTAAATTTATCTTAAAAACTTACAGCTATTTACAAACAAAAAAAAAAAAAAAACATTTCATCAGTTCTGCACATTTAATAAACGCAAACGTAACGAAATAAAATTATATTGGCATTAGGAGTACAAGATTTAATCTATAAAAATGAATTATAACTTAGTAACATTTTAGTTTATATAATAATAATAATCATAATTTTTTTCTATTATAATTATTATTACTATACTGTACCGTAAGTTCTTTTCATTTTTTTTATGAAACCGTATCAGACTTTTAAGTGATTGATGATCATTGAAAAACATGATCAACACTGAACAAACAAAACTGTCAAACATTTTGGTTAGATATAAATCACTAAACAAATTGCTAAGAAAATTTTAAAGAAAGATGTTTTTTTCTTTCGCCTTTATATAAGGATTATAAAAAGTTCAGTTTGACAGTTTATTTGAAATGAGGCGATCAATGATTTTGCCAACACACTGTAATCTGGAAGTCTAAATTGGGATCTATGGTTTACTTATTTTTTTCAGAATTTTGATTCGGAAGATCTTGCCAAGTTTATGATGACTCACAAAATCAATAAACTAAAAATCCCACCCTTCAAGCCTTGGTTATGATTGGAATAATTTATAATGTGTACAATAACGAGAATACAATCATGTATACGTATTACATGTACACCGAATTCTCTGTAAATCTCAGCTGAAAGTACATCATCAATTAATTACTGTACATGTACTAATTCATTTTTGATTTAGTTCAAGGACAATAAAAAAGTGACATTTCTGCTTGTTTAAAAATTATATTTCTATAATCAAAATTATTTTAATCATAATTATAATTCCGAATATTTTGTTATTTATAAAAATTTCTATAAAATAAGAGCATACCCAATTCCTGGCATTATAAATTATGTGTATATGCTACATCTGTCAAACATTATCCAAGTTATTAGTCATGTAGTCTTATCCAACTTAAATAATTAAAATATTACGTGAAATTATTATTTCCTCTTAACCCCATTTTTTTTTATTGTGACACTTTTTCTAATTAAAAACTCAAATAAAATGCCGGTACTTCAAAAACTACGTAATAAATAAAACATATGTTGATAAAATTATAAATCATTAAAACAATTTTATAATATTATCTTTAACAGCTTGTCACCGTTTTTCGAAGAGCACCAAATATTTATCAATCATTAACTTATCAACGTTATCGATAAAAATATTGAAAAGGAAATAAATCACTCAATTTTTTAATTAAACAGTCTCACATTAATAATATTTACCTTGGCTTCTTCCACTTCATTTTTTTGTACACATTTCAAGAGACGATTTTCTAATTGACGAACTTGCTTCATGATTCGATGAGTGAAATATACTTTTGAAGTAACCAAAAACTTTTTACGAGAAAATCAACCTGTTAAATCTGTTGAAGCAAACGTTAAGATGAAAACACGTTTTCTTTTAAGAAAAGAAATATAGAAAAAAAAAAAACTTTTTCAACTCATACTTTGAATTCTTCTCCCAGGAATGATAATAATAATAACTGTCGTCAGCGTCAAATTTTTGGTGAGTCAGGAAGTTCGGTAGCACCACCTTAATTTACAATCAACATGATTTTAATGAGTTTAAAATGGGCGAAGCAACGTGTGTGGGTATTCACAGTTATGAAAAAAAAAAGTGGGTGTGGAATATGGTCAGCACTAAGCCTATGAACTTGACGTTTTTTTAAAATCGTAGAAATGAGATTGGAAAAACAAATTAATTATTAATACCACGTATGCGCTATTTTTTTTTATATTTATCTGGCGATTACGTACCAGCGGTCAACGTGGATGGAAATATTTGAGAACTTTGGACACGACGACGCGATGAAGATCCCGATAAAAACGAAGCGCGGATTTCAACTGCAATCCGTCACCGTAGCAGCCACAGCGGATGTTGCCTACTCTTTCTCGCGCGCGCCGCTCGCTCTTTTCCAGCTACCGGATGTGGCGCTGCTGACGTCATGTGGCGTCAACGCGTCACTTTTTTTTTGACGAAACGCGTACGTGCAAAAATTTCGGCATCACTTTCAATTTCATCATTAATTTTGTTTTCTCTAAAATAATGCAACAGATAAAAATGCTTTTTAGATGCGATAAAAAAAAAATTCAAGGTTAATTAAATCAACGATAACATTACTTTATCTTGCTCTAATTTGTAAAAACAATAAAAAATAGCTACGGCAGGCTCTAGTGATTAAAAATGAAGTTCAATATAAAAATTAATTAAAAAAAAAAATAATAATAATGAAACCGATGATAAAAAGATTTAATAAACAAAAAAATGTAAACAAAGATTTAAAATCTTTCCTTTTTTTATTATGCAATTATTTTATTGGTAAAAAAAAATTTCATAATAAAAAAAAGTAAGGGTTTAAAGGTTTGTTTACATAATTTTTGTTGTTGCAGGCAGGAGCAACGGTAACCCCAGTCACACCCATAGCAAAGATAATGCTTTTTTTTTAATAAGAAAATAATTTTTTTTTCACCGTTATCGATTTTTATAGAACAGATTTTTGGAACAAAAAAAATCAGGGAAACAATTATTTTTTTAAATAAAAAAAGATTTTACAAATACATGTAGGCTACTATTTAAAAAAATGAATACCGTAGTAATATTATTATTAATTATCAGTTTTAAAATAAAAAAATAATTTTACATTTTGAACTAGAAAATCTCCCAAATATTGAGCACGTATCACATGTATTCAGTTTTTTCCCCCTTAATTATTTAACATAGATGCATAAATAAATACTACCGGTATTATAACGATAAAAAAAATGTAATTAATAAAGCTCAATAACTGAAAAAATTCAGTTAAATCAAAATATTAATCCAAATATTAACGCAAATTATTAAATTCCGACTGATCGATCGGTGGTATTATTATTATTGGAGTTGGATTTCGAGTACCGTCACCTATCAGTGTTCTCGCTCTCTTGATGCACAGACTGGGCATATGCCATAGCATCATAAATTGATGGGAAAACCAGATGTTTGCTTCCACTCCGATAAAACTCGGACTTTACTAGCTTTTCGATCACTTGGGCTATTCAGAAAACATTATTTAAAAATACAATATTATTATACATGTATTAATAAAATACGTTTTATCAGACCTTGACAACCGGCGATAAATATTGTGATTCCTTTTTCTCGGTTCTCCTCTACAACCTAAAAACAAAAACAAAAAAGAAATGTTAATCTTAAAACTTTTTTTTCTGGATGGAAGATTTTTCTTTGGTAAAAAATAAAATATTATGGAAAAGTATAATTATTACTTGGAAAGTAGAATAAATTATTAAAAAAATAGAACTACACGTATTTTGTTTAAAAAAAAAAAAAAAAAATTTTACTTCAATAAAACAGTGTTAAAAAAATACCAGTACCGTATAAAGTTTATTTAGTGAAATCGTGATTTGTAAATAAAAACTAACTTTTTTGAATAAAAAAAATCTGAATTAATGTGGCAAAAAAAGAAAAATTAATTTGTTAAAAACTGGGAGTTGCAGTATTTTGTTTAATATGAAATTTTGAATTTTAGTTTTCCCCAAGTATGAAATTTCTTAAGATGTTTCTATAATCTAAAATCAATATTACCTCTGCCAACGCATCTATTCCTGGTATATCGATGTAACTCCAACCGGAAGCATCGACTATGATATGATGCAGAGGAATATGCCGAGAATTTGATGGTTGAGCCAAACTTAATGGAGCTTCTTCATCATGCACTTTGGTCGTAATAGTTCCATAATCAAAACCCTCTTTTGCACTTTTCTAAGAAAAATAAATTAGATTCAATTTTTTTTAAAAAAAAGATTTAATGTTTATTTTTAACATAAAATTACCAGTAGTAAGTCGTTACTTTTTAATTGAGTATTAGTCCAAAACGGAGGAGTAGCAGCGTTTGAATCTCTACAAAAACATATTTAAAATTATCTACCGTAGGCTACTTTGCATATATCTTGCACATACCCCCTGATCCCGCTTTGCATCATAAATACGATCTAAATAATTGAAAATATGTGGGACGAATTAAATACTTATTAAATGCTTATAAAACGCTTACAAAATGCGCTCTTGTGTGTCTTTTGCAATTAAAGCAACCTTAAATCCTTTTTGCCCGTAGAAAATAAACAGGCAAAAAAGCAGTTTCGAAAATTTGTAAAAAAAAAAAATAATAATAATAAGTGAAATCAACTGATGCAACGCGAGATCTGAGTGTATAAAATAATCAATTAATAAAAAATAACAAACCCCGAATTGTAATTATTGACGTATCGATTCAATTCCGATTTAAAATAGGATTTATTTATAAAATATAAAAATGAAGCAAAGTGGTAAATCAAAATTCCAGGAACTTCCTTCGCCTAAAAAAAATTCATTGATTACAATAATAATATTGCAGAATTCTAAATTACGCATTAAACAATTTCCCTTAAAAAGCATTATAGTTCGATGCAATTTTTTTTATTTAAATTGATTTAATAATAATATAGGCTAAAATTTTTCTTTTGAAAAATTAAATTTCTGAACACATCCTTAAAATTTATAATACGTGTATACGGTATTACTGTAATTAAATAACCAAAAATAATTTTAAAAGTAAATTATAAAATTGTAACGCGTACACAATTATTAAATAAAAAAAAAAAATTTAATAAAACTTACAGTTTGGTATTTATTAATATCGAGGTACATGTCAGTTTCAGGAACCCTTCCTAACAAGCAAGTGTACGGCCTGGAGAAAATATATCAAAGAATTGATAGAAAGCTATTTTACAAATAGAGTTTACTTTACCATTGAGTCCGTACAACTATCACCATTAAACTGTAAAAGAAGCCAATTGCCAAACCAATCCCCACATCCAATAACACTACAGCTAAAAATGCCACGATCCAAATAGACTAAAAAATCAATTAATAATTATATGCATATAATTAAGATGTTAGAAAAATAAAATCAATAATGCTTACAGCTTCTAATAATGAAATAGACCAAGTAATTAATAAAACTCGGACTTGAGCAAGCATCCCTTTCAAAGCTATAACCGCGATTGTACTTAAAATGCACTGAACGTAAATAAAAAAATAAGAAATTTATGTATTATTTACAGTACTGTACAGTACTTTTAATATTTATTGTTTATTTCCACTCACCGAAGGTAAACATCGAAATACAGGTCCAATAAATAGAATGGCAAATAGTAGTAAAATAGCTGAAACAAAGTTAGTCATCTGCAAAAACAATCAAAATTCAGGTTAAATAATTACCTGTATTACAATTTAATTCAAAATTTGAAATTATACAACTAATATACCAATTTTCGACCTCCAGCTGCCTCTTGCGCCAGGGTTCGCGACATCCCAACCCCAACTGGCACACATTGAAAAAATGAACCAAACATGTTGATTACTCCCAAAGCAAATAATTCCTAAAACAATGAAAAAACATTGCAAAATCATCTGTAAAGCAGTTTTTAATTTAAATTCTACTTGATTGCTATGGATCTGATATTTGTATTTCTTAGCAAATACTAATCCGAAAGAAAGTGTAACGGTGTAAGAAACGATGCAAATTATAAAACAATCCAGCAAAATATTTGGAACAATATTAAAATTTGGAATTGCAGGTGCGGGTAATCTGAAAAAACAATATTATTTTAATTAATTGCCAGTTTGTATACCAATAATAACATCTAAAATGGTTTTATAATTTTCTATCATTTTACAAATACAAATGAATAGCGTAATTTAAATTACTAATATTTATTTTATCCTCAGAATTTAAATTACGCGAACATATCTTTACATATCAAATTACAATCCAAATTACCCAGTTGGTATAAAGCCAACTATGGACACTTTATATGCGCCGTCCAAGTCCATATAATATGAAACCAAAGTTCCAAGTAAAATCTAAAAATACATATTGTTTCGACGTTTAAAAACCAATAAAATTAATATAAAATAAACTCAAACCTTACTACAAATAGTTCCAGCGGAATTGGAAACGGAATCACTTTTAAATATTTGTTACTTAAATATTTGGCTGATAATAAAAATATCAGAGTTGTAAACGAGATGATAACTGTGGCCACATTGGCTAAGGGTAATTTCATCGCTACTTTTCCAATTATCTGCGTTGATTTTTAAAACAATTACACAACATTCATCGCTATTAATATCTGATCATTCTGATGACAACCTTAAAAACTTTTAAAGGTGAAGAAACTTGGGCGATTTTGACCCCAAATAATGTTGCCAATTGACTCGTAAAGACGTGTGCGGCGGATCCGCATAGAAATCCACTGAGCATCGTATCGGATAAGTAAACGGCTAATCCACCAAGCCTTAAAAATCCAGTAACTAACTAATCACTTTCAGTTATTAAAATTATAACTATTTTTTTCAGATAATGTCATACGTATTTTACCTGTAATATCCCGCAAACTATAGTTATTGATGTGGCAATTGTAATAGCATCCACATTTTCATAATCAGAAGCTAAAAATATCAATACATTATTAAAAACTATTAAATTATATTAATTCAATTTGAAAGCAACTTTTTAAGTATTTAGTTTAAAGTACCGTAAAATGTTTTTGAAAAAAATCTCAATTAAAAAAAATAATTAAAAGTTAATAAACTTGTAATTGGAGCTATCATTTCATCATTAATTAAAAACAGATAAAAACCATTACTTCAATACTATTAATTAAAAAATAAATAAATTATTGTAAATACGGTATTGACTTACAAGGTTGCGTGCCTACAGGGTGCAACAGTCTTTCCACTACTTCTCCTATCATAATGCTGATCAATGCAGTACCACCTGCAACAAAAACGCATTAAAAAAAACCATAACTAAAATAATTTCACGCTACCCTGCAATTTTTGAAAAAATTAAATAACAAAAAAAAAACAAAAACGTACTTACACAATGATAAATGATGACAGCCACCAACGAAAGAATATATTAAATTAGCAAAGAACGCGATGTACAATCCAGTAATTGGAGGCATCAACGCCAATGTTGCAAATGCCATTCCTCAAAAGAGAAATGTGCAATTTTAAATTATTTATTTCAAAACTACATATTTGAATAAGATTATTTATAAGTAAGAAAAGGAAACAAAAACATTAAAAGAAGAAAGTGAAAACATTACCACTAGCAGAAATCTCGCTCCCTCGGTTTAATTAACTCACCTAAAGAAATGTGCATGACTGCTATTGTTACGCCGGCAATGAGATCTCGGCAAAATTCGTTTTTCCATTCGTATTGAGGCAACCAAACTAAAACTGGAAAACGAGCGCGCACAAAATCCCACAAACAACGCGTATTTATGCAATTGCTCCTCTTTATCTGTTTCAATTCCTCCGCTAGACCTAACAAAGCCACAAAAAAAACCCCATTTAAATAATTTCATGAAATTTAAAACAAAAACAAAAAAAAAGTTTTTACATTTTTTCTGCGGTGGAATCAACTGATAATTGACATCGAAAGCTTCTTTCGTAAAAGCTGGACGCTCGGGAAGAACAATTGTCGGTTGATTTCCTAAATGTCCACCCGAATCCACTGCCTCATCCAAGTCGCCAGAGGTCATGAACGAGGTTGTGTAATAAGAATCCTCACTCTGATCTAAACTTCCGTATCTCACCGACAACGGACTGCTACTACTATCACCCATCCTTCAATTCTGCAAAAAGAAATTTGAGAATAAAAAAAAGCGATCGACTCGCGGGAAAAGAAATCCTTGATTATTTCAAGGTTGTAAATTAGATTCGACTGTTAAACGCGTAGATAATAATAATCAGATAAACAAGTAGAAACAAATACCGCAACTATAAGTGCCAAAGAATTTAAAAATTAAATAAATTTGGAAAAAATGAATATCCATCCCATACCTCGAAAAACGACATCTGTACATTCATTTTCCCTGCCATATTTGCGGATTCTTAACTTTTATTTTGTACTTTTGTGATTTAAGCAGTAAGAATTAAATAAAACTAAATCACTTAAGTGGCAATCAAGTAATTATAATGATTATCCAAAAAAACAACAATAAAAATTAAAAGTTAAAAAGTAGCCTGCATTTAATAATTAAATTAAACGGTGAATTGCGCGATTTATTTCATAGTAGCAATAAAAATTGAAATTGGAATATTATAGCAGGAATTTTTTTCTACAATAAAATTAATACTAAAATTATTAATTTAAATGCAAAGGTAGTAATGACATTTATCAAAAAATAGTTAAAATGATATATATAATCAGCTTAATTAAAAGTTCATGTAAAAAGATTTTTGAAAGTAATAATATTAAGTCCTGCGCGTTGATAAAAAAAACTATTCAATTAATTATTTAAAAAATATTATCTCGCGCTACATGAGAATTAATTCACTAATTAAAAAAATTAATAAAATTATTATTTACACTTTATCTGAAGAGTTTTTTTTACCGATTTCACCAATCGCGTTCAAACAAACTCGCGTAAAAGAAAATTAAACGTTATAAACGAAAGTGATAGAAAGCAAACACAAAAATGCACGTTAGTCCACAATGTCTTCGGTTTCTTAATTTTTCTTCTCTTTTTGGATTTTCTTAACTTTCAAATTAAGAAAAAAAAAATCCGTCTCAATAAAATTTTAGCCGACCTTCTCAATTAAATTCCAAACGCAACAATTTTGAAGGTAAAACACAAAACTTGAACGCGAAACAGAATAATGATCGAAACATCTGTTGATAATATTCAATTTCGAAACTGATGTATTATCGCAAACTTACAACATTATTGCTATCTGTCCCTTAGTTACCGATAATAACAATTATTATAGTATTAAAATCGTTCATTGTCGATCAAGTATTTTACTACAAATTATGACTAACCCTGATTATTTAAATTTCTTTTTTTTTTTTCAGTTCATGTGTTAAAAGGCACGAACCTTAAACTATAATACTCCGGTCAATAATTCTTTGAACTAAAATTTAGTACAAATTAATAAATCCTATAGCTCTCGAAACCGGTCTCTTCTGCCTTTAAAACAGAAAAATGAAAAACAAAAAATTGTTAATTTTTATCGTGATACTAGATGAAATTTGTACATAATAATGTTATTAGCAAATGTACTATACGTGCACAACCACAGACAGTTTGTTTTTATTTTATTTCTTTATCTCTATTGTACATGTAGATAGAAAAATGAGTAATGAACAGACAAAGTTTTTCCTCTTTTTTTTTCTGCTTCTCGAATCGCCTTAGAGTTTGGACTTTGAAAAGAAAAAAGAAAGTTGAAAGCAATAACCGACAAATAAAAACAATCATTGTTGTGTTTGCATAATAATAAAGTCACTGTACACAGCAAAATAAATGGAGGTATTTCAGATTTCTCCTACATGTTTTGTTTTTATTTAATTCCTGTTTTGGCAAAAACAAAATGAAATTTGCTCGCGGCTGAAAGTTTATATTTTGACGCTGATTTACCGAACTGATTAAATAGAACGGGGAAAATTTCCATCTGCTTTTTATTGTTATCGCACGTACAGTATAGTAAAATAATGTGAAACTTTAATTTCATGTGTCGCACTAGCTTTTAAAAAATAATGCTGTGCGTGGGATAAAATAATAATTAATATTTAGGATGAAAAATTTCCATACAATTTTAATTTAAAAATAATTAATAGTATCAAATTGCAATTAAAATTGCAAATAGAAATTTCGTTAAAAATTTAATGCTTTTTGCATTTCGTCAGCAGTCTTAATTACTATTATAATTATCATTAATATTACTGCATTTCTTTTAAATACTTCAAGCTAAAATAATTATGTTTTTTTTATAAACTCAACGTATAGTTCAATTTATTTTAACGCATAAATTAAATGGACAGTAAAACCTTCAAGTAAAATTTTGAAGTGACAAAATATTTTGTTGTTTTCCCTTTCAAAAAAAAAAAAAAAGTTTCTTAAATAAAAAAAGCCAGATTTTAAGTTTTACTGTTTATATTGTTAAACTTATCCAAAAATACAATTATTTTGTTTTTCGCTACACTATATTAAAAATACACCTTTTAACTCGTATATTATTAACCAATTATTTAAAATGGCAGTGCCTTAAATAATAAGTAAGCTTATTATAATACATAGTTTTAAAAAATTAAAATTACTACTTTAAAAATATTGGCAAATAAAAAATAAGTAAACTTACAAAAATAAATAGGAAATTAGAAGAGCTAATTAATTCCATAGATGTTCCCTTTCGAGTTTATATATTTTTTTATCGTGTCGGACGATGAAACATGTGCACTTGCAGTTTATTGACTGAAATAAATGTGCGATGAATGCAAATGAAAAAAAAAAAAAACTTTCGAAAGCAAAAATGATTATTTCAATTCTCAAACGAATGCAAAATGGAACGCATAACCGAAACACAACTTATTTTTTTCTTTTCACCGACTAACAAATTAAAACAAATGTTCGTGTGAATAACAACGAAATATATAATAAAATTTCGTCCCAACGCTACTTTCCAAAGGTAAAATAATTATGAAGCTTTTGTATAATACTGTAATTGTATTATCCCGCTCCTATTCTCTTGTTCTGTTTACCTATCGCCCTGTTTCGACAGTCAAATTTGGAAAACGTATTATGTGTTTCGTAATTAATTCATCTGTTTAAACAATAATATTATTATTATTTCACATTTTCCCCCCCCCGTTCGTCACCGCAAAAAAATTGGTAAATATTCTCATCGAACCTTCTTCAAAATTGCTAACTTTTTTAAGTTATGGCCTGTAGTACCGGAACCATAAAACAAGGTGCCACTTGTTAATCGCTTAAAATTGATTACAAAACAAAATGAATAACTACTGTATTCTACTATCTTCGGATACTCGTACTCATATTTGCGATTGCAGTTGAGGGTTGTTTTCAATTCGCGAATTTCAGTTCCATCGATAATAATCGCGTTTCAATCGCTGACTGATTGAAGTTATTATAGTCAAAATATGACCACCCCACCGCATAATTTGTGGCATCGTCCTGTGCCAGTATACGTAATAATAAATTATAAAGCTTTGGCGCCCTTGATTTCACGCATTACCAATAATAATACTACAATAATTATGTATTGCAATAGTATTATTGAGGTTGTCACCGCCGATCCGGGACCCTTGGCTACCCGCGTACAAATTTTGAAAAAAATATGAATCGCTCTAATTTATACGGTATATAATTTTAATGTAAAATAATGACACAAGCAAAAACCTGAAAACGCCATGCTTAATTATGACTTCCGGTTTTAGAGTTATTTACTAAAACTACTGTATATACGATACATGTATTTTCGATTAACTATAAAATAGTTAACCTACCGGTATTAAATTTTTAAACTGTACTTATCTCGTATACAACAAAATAATTTTACCTAAAACAATATTCTCTCATTTTCAATATTATTATTATTATTGTACTGTACCTTCAAAGAATTCAGGAACGAGATCCTTTGGAAGTTCCGCCTGTCGTCGTATTTCTCGTCGTGGAAGGTACGGCCGCAGATAGCTATGGTACGGCAAATTGAAAATAGGTAATTCTCGTCAACTTCCGGTTTATCATCACGTTCCAATTCTTCACTTTGGCTCTGAAAATAAAGCAACAAAAATTATTAGAGGGGATTAATTATTACAGTATTTCAAACAAAAATCAAATTGTTTTAAAAACTCAATTCAATACTACCGGTAATTAATAAAGTAGGCTACATATGTAGTTTGTTTTACAAAATCAATTCAATATTTTTGAACACAAATAAACCCATAAAATTTGCAATTTCTAAACTACCACAAACAATAATAATTAAATAAATTTCAACAAGAAAAGTACGCAACAGCGCGTGCACAACATTTGTTTGCTGCAAAATCAGTGCAATTTGGCGGGTGTCTGTTGGCGTTTAAACTTTCGAAAAATTCCACCAAACAAAATGAAATTCAAAGAAATTCTGGTAGTTTTGCTTGTGTTGAGACTTTTAAATAAAAGCAAAGGAATCAACGCCTTAACCGGGGCTAAAAACAGCGTTGGATTCAACCAAACTTTCTCGCACTTGAGAAAACTTCCCCGTGGGCCAAACAACAAACCATCAAATCAATCAAGTAAAATCATGATCAATAAGACTAATGATGCTAATTTTTACTTACATTGCAGTATAAAATAATAAATTTATAATTTCCAATTCCTAATAATCAAAAAATTAAAATTAACATAAAAAAACCGATCCTCATTTTATATGACAAAAAAAAAAGTACAGAAATTAAGACAAAAATTATAACATAATTATTTAGAAAGCAGCTACGGTATCAATAAAAATTAATAATATACTTATTAAAAAATGCCAAAATTACATTAAGTGGCTATTACATAATGTGCCAATTATGAAAACATCGATCTTAACTAAGTAAATTTTTTTAAAAAAAATTTCTTTTTGAAAATCAAAAATTAATTTTTCTTTATAAAGCTGTTTCTTTGTGATCAACTTTTGTTAAAATCTATCTCAGTGGTTAATTGAGAAAAAAAGCCATTTGACGTGCTACTTTAGAATTATTGATTCCCTCGCAAATATTATCCGAAATACTTCTCGATTCACAGACTAAAAATTTTTTTATAATCCAGTTGTGGCTGAAATCGATTCCAGGCTGTTGAGGAAACAGGATAAAAGGCATGATGCTTCCCGATCCAGAATCACAAATCGCCTTCGTTGCATGCATCGTAATATTCCGCCGGCAGAGCCACTATTGCTCTACTGGTTTCCCCGTTTCCTTCCCATATTAACAAAATTAAAATACTTCGACATTCCACAGTTTAAAAAAAAACCTAAAATGCAATATAATCGAAAAACAAGAATAGTTGGCTTCTCACTGCATAAAAGATGTGAACTACCAGTGCAATGTGTGACCTCCTCTCTCTTCTATTTTATCACCAAATCCATTTGCGATTGTGAAACTAATAAACCAGCATGCAAAATGTCACCATCTAGTTCAAACTGTGCTTGTCACACCACTGCCATGTGCCCCACTACCGCTACATGCCCCTCGTGTCCCACAGCCGCTACATGCCCTACCACCACTGCATTTCCCAGCAGTTTATTACTCATCAAAACCGCATTCCCCACTATTGCCGCTCCCACAACTACTACCGCTATCACATCAACCACCGCTATCACATCAACCACCGCTTCTACATCAACCACCGCTTCTACATCAACCCCCGCTTCTACATCAACCCCCGCTTCTACATCAACCACCGCTTCCACATCAACCACCATTTCCACATCAACCACCGTTTCCACATCAACCACCGTTCCCACATCAACCACCGCTCCCACATCAACGACAATTTCCACATCAACGACCGTTTCTACATCAACCACCGTTCCCACATCAACCACCGCTCCCCCAACTACTACGGTCCCCACAACTACTACGGTGCCCACAACTTCTACAACTACTACGGTGCCCACAACTACTACAACTACTACGGTGCCCACAACTACTACAGTGCCCACAATTACTACAGTGCCCACAACTACTACAACTACTACGGTGCCCACAACTACTACGGTGCCCACAACTACTACAGTGCCCACAACTACTACAGTGCCCACAACTACTACAACTACTACGGTGCCCACAACTACTACGGTCCTCACAACTACTACGGTCCCCACAACTACTACGGTGCCCACAACTACTACGGTGCCCACAACTACTACGGTCCTCACAACTACTACGGTCCTCACAACTACTACGGTCCCCACAACTACTACCGTCCCCACAACTACAACGGTCCCCACAAGTACGACCGCCCCCACTAGTACGACTGCCCCCACAAGTACAACCGCTGCCACATCTACAATCGCCGCCATAAATACGGCCTTCACTTCGAAATGCCCGATCACAACGGCCTGCCCCAGCACCATAGCATGTCCCGCCTTCACGTTGATGTGTCCCATCACCACAGCCTGTCCCAGCGCAATGTCGGAATGTCCCACCACCACATGCCCCAATAATAATGATTATTGTTGCCGTTGTAAGGCTCAAATAAAGGCCCGCTTTATATCTTGTGCTTGGGTACACAACAACGCAATGACTTTGGTAAATGCGTTGCAATCGAAAGCAATATGCAACAGCACGCCTGATACCGCAATTCTACCTCTTGAAATGACTACCAATACTAAGAAAACAATTGAAACGTATTATTCAAACTTTATACGAATTCGCACTACCATACCGATCGAGACTGATTTTAAGTTGACTAAGATGACGAATGGGGCCACGTCCACATACAGCACAAGTACCAAAATATGCATACCTTTTACTTCCCTTGTAAATAACAACGATCAACGGAAATCTTTTTGGAAACGAAATAATGAAGCTCTTTTTCCAACGAAATCGTGTAGGCCTACACAATCATCAGCGCACGATTATTTTCAAATTCCCAGAAAAAGTAGCTATTGTGAAAACAGTGCGGAGAATAACGACAATTATTGCTATCCCTGGTTTACTTATCTCTTATGGATTAATGATATCATGAAATTAAATAAAAACGAGCTTGCGTCCACTGAAGCTATCTATCAATTTAGTTTGAACCAGGCGGCGATTATTCCAATCAATTTCGCATTTCTCGCAATAGTCTTTTGCATACTGATTGTATATTTAGTACATGTAAAATAAAACTAGAACTACTTTCGCTGAATGTAAAAATGGTTAATTACGCAAATATTATATATTTTTTTAAGTAATTTGCGCCCGCAAAGGGGCAAAATAACACATACAATAACAACAAGCAAATGTACTACTGTAGTACAAGAACGACCACAACATAAAACAAACCAAAACCAGCGACAAGTTTTATTTAAGTTAAAATATTGTAAACAAAACGATACTCACAATTTTCTCACTTCTTAATTAAAGTTACACTCCAAAACTAACTTAAATCGAGGTGGTTATGTTTGAACATGCCGGACTTCGAAGTGTCGAACCAATGACAAATTCACACGATCGAAACACACGTTTATAAAATCGCCGGAAGTATAACGTCGTCTGCTCACTTCCGGAGTAGCAGACTGCTTCGTCACGAAAGTAAATAAAAATTTTAAAATCATCACTGGTAAGTTTACGTGGATTTTTTCTCTCTCCTATCAAATTTGTTAAATTAATTATCAACATTTTCAAAATATTATTTACAAGAAAGCATGTGATTGCTTAAAGATCGGTGATAAAAGTGAACGCTCTGTTCAAGTTAATTCCTTCTAAACAAAAAAAATAGCGGCGGATATTCAGTGAGTTACTAACCGTTCTTAATGTTAAAATCGCATTCACTATTAAAAATGCAATTGAAATTTTATTCTAATTTTTTTTTTTTGCACTTTGAAATAAAAAGTTAGATTAATATTGTTCATAAGAGAAAAAAATGAAAGTGGTGAATGGATATTGAGTGCATTGATTATTTTGAGAGCAAGCTAAAGTTCACGGTCATTAAACATTCTGATCTTAAATAAACTTTTACCAGGGGCCAATGTATTGTATCGATATAAAATTTAATTTTATAGCCGTTTTAATAACAGAAACGTGTAAGGAAATTGATGAAAAACAAAATAATGACGTATCCAGTTAAATTTTGTTAACCTTCTGCGTTTAGTTCTGGTGAAAAAAGTCAGTCGAGCTTTGAATCGAAAAATGTTTAAATTGTTCAGCAAGAAAATAGAAAATCAAAATGAAGAAAAAATCGTCGTAGTTGTTCATTCTAACTTGTGCGCCAATTGAATGTTTTTTTTTTAAACTTTAAAATTGCTTCCAATTTTAAAAATGTTTCGTTTCAGAAGCCTTGAAAATCCAATTAGACCAATGCCAGAAGCTAAAAAACGTAAAGGAAATAGTTTTCGAAATGGAAACATGTCTCCTTCGGCACTACAAGTTCAAAAAAATAAAACTCAGGAAATTCAAGAGAGAGAATCTATAGTTTTATGGAAGAGGCCAATAGTAACTTTAAGTTATTGCATCGGCGAATTAGTCATTAATTTAAAAGAATGTGGGCAAAAGTAAAAAATAAAATGGAAAAATTGAAATAATTCTTCATGTGTAAAATAAACTTAATACATTTTTGTTACAAAGGTTGTGGGAGAGGAAATCGTATGTAATGGTGTTTTTAATTAGTTTGATTGTACTCGTAGGGTTGTGCAGCGCGAAAGGCCCACATCAATTGGTAAAAAAAATTTTTGATTCTCGAAATGTATTATTATAATTATTATGTTTTTAGTATGTTCAAATTATTCAAAAACAATTGTGGTGGTGTTCGTATTGGGTTTGGCTAGGAGTTTTATCTTCTGCTGGCTTTGGATTCGGATTACACACATTTTTATTATATCTGGTTTGAAATGATTTTTTATGTTTTGGTTGTTAAGGTTAAAATGCATTAAAATTTTAATTAAGGGTCCGCATATTGCGTCAGTAACACTAGCAGCGTACGAGTGTGGAACGCTAAATTTTCCTCAACCTCCTTATCCAGACGAGTACAACAAAACATTTTTTTTACGACAAACAATATCCTAAATTATAATTTTGTAGAATTGTTTGCCCAGAAGATGATAGCGTATTAGCCAAGTTGCCAATTACTTTATGGAATATTATGAGTAAAGTTCGACTTGAAGCTTTTATGTGGGTTAGTAGACTACTCAATAATTTAGCAAAATAAATTGTCTATGAATTAATGCCAATAAAAAAATATTTTAGGGTGTTGGAACGGCTATAGGCGAGTTGCCACCTTACTTCATGGCAAGAACTGCTCGTTTATCAGGAATTGATACAGAAGGTTACGAAGAACCTTCTGACCCTCAGGTTCGTTTTGTTACTTTTATAAAAATAAAAAAAAAAAGATTTTAAAGAAATTACATTATTTACCTTTGCAGTCCATTATTGGTAAAATAAAAGTCTGGATCCAAAAACTTATAGAAAAAGTTGGATTCTTCGGAATTTTAGCCTGCGCCTCGGTAATTTTGATCCTTAATTCGCTTTGCAAAATTCTTTAATTATTTCTTGAAACATTTTGTAGATTCCCAATCCCTTATTTGATCTGGCCGGTGTTTTTTGTGGACACTTTTTAGTGCCTTTCTGGACCTTTTTTGGTGCAACACTAATAGGAAAAGCAATTATTAAAATGCATATTCAAGTAATCAATTAAACTGGCGTTTAAGAAATAATGATCGTTAATCAACATTTGGCGTTCCAGAAATTGTTCGTCATCATTGCTTTCGATGAGGCTTTAGTAGAAAAAGCTGTCAATGTTACCGAGTAAGTGTATTAGTTTATAAATACAGCATATAAATCATATTTAGTTAAAATTATACAATTAATATTTTAATTACTAGACACGTTCCTTACATTGGTAAATATATTAATGCACCATTTCGGGATTTCTTGGAAAAACAGAAGGCGAATTTTCATCGTAAAACTTCTGATGGTTCTTTTCCGGTATTAGATTAAATTAATAAAATATAATTTACTTGCCAATTCATTCAATTTTTATGTTTTCTGCAGGCTGCAAGTTGGTTATCTCGTATTTTCGATTACTTTATGATTGGGATGATTGTTTGTTTTCTACTGTCAATTGTTAACTCGCTGGCTCAGAGATATCACAAACGTCTTTTACAGAAGCAAAAAGAAAATGCTCACAAACGTGCTAAAGATTAAAAGATAATTTTTATAACTTAAGTAACAAATGAGAACATTTTTACAAATTGTAATAATCGTGTTTTCAATTTCGAAGAAACAATTTACCAATTTTTATATCTTAAAAAAAAAATACCTTCGTCACCAATTAATTAAATCCCTTATTTTTTCCTTTCTCAGTTTACATTCCACTTACTTTAAACCTATGTAAATTGTAAATTCATCGCCTTTGTTAAAACAAAATCTTTTTTTGTAAAAATAAATTTAGCTGAATTATTTACTTTTGTGGTTGAGATTAATCATCGGCAAATAATCGATCAATGCATGACAAATCGCTGCTAAACATTTCAGTAGGGACCGTTGGCGGCGCTCTTTCTGGAACTAAATCTAAAAGGGTTTGTTTCGACTCTAAATGTCTCTCAATCTCTTCTGAAGTCATGTGTCCGTCTCCTTGTCCTAATCCCAACGGAACAGTTACTTCGCTTTCATCTTCAGGTTCAACTTTGATGTTTTTAATAAGCGGGGTTAGCATGGGCCCTGCAGCTCCAATATTACCAGCACTATTATTAACGCTACTACTCGCCAAGGAAATTGAACCGCTAATAGCGGGAGTAGCATTCGATACTACATTTTCAATATTTGGAATGCTTGCTGTTGATGCTTTGATTGATTTTGAAGCCGGTTTTTTACGTTTCGGACAAGGCTCCGATGTACTGTGACGACTCTGAAATGATAAATCCACGTTAAAAAAAATCATAATATTGATCAAACTGGAGTTCAAGCTAAACGATGAATTCACGATAAATGCGCACAATAATTTTTAAATGTGCCGGTAATTTATAACTATGGAAATTTTACTCACACATTTTTAAATAGGCTGTGATAAATGATGTAATAAGTATATCATGCGAAACAGAATAGCTCAAACTCTCTTAATTTTAAAAATATAAGATTTACGTACAGTACTGGATTGAGATTGCAAACCACCAAATCCATGAACATTTGAAAAAGATGACGTATTCGATCGCTTTCTAAAACGAAAACCAAAAAAAAAAAAAAAAAAATTATCAATAATTGCGAAAATAATACGATAATAAAATTATATTATAGCCTACTTTTTAATAGCAAAATTTTCTAATTCACTGTCGCTGGAAATGGTTCCATCAGAATCACTAGACGTATCATCCACCTTTTCGTATTGCAATAAGCGATCAAGAAGAAAACTATGAATAAAATGGTGCTATTGTTTCATACAAAATTTAATTAGAACGAATTTAATAGTTTCGTTAATTTACCTCTTGTCTTGATTTACTTTCAAGAGTCGTCGGTGAACTTTCCTTAATTCTTCTTGAAAGCATTCGTTTTCCTATTTTATTCGCAATAGTTATTTAAATACAGTATTTAGAACTTTCGTCCAATTCATTTACAATTTTTAAAACTTACATAGATTAAATAACGAAATTTTCTTTTCAAATTTTTATATCTCTGTTTATAATTGAAGTTGCTACATCCACTTCGAAAATCCTCTAAAAGAGTGTACATGCAGTGTCATTGTTAAATACAAGACTAATAAATTAAAAATAAATATTCAACCTGAAACTGGCATCGTCTTCGCCTCCGTTGTTAAAACAAACTAATTTCTAATCAAATTAAAAAAGTAAAATGACATATTAAAATTTGCAACATCATTTTATCGATCTCATATTTTGTATTCATCGGCACTTTTACTATGGCGACACCTAGTGGCTACCGATTGCGATTTGTTTTGAAGCGCCACCTGTCTGCCATATTGCAACTTCAATACAATGTCATGTACATGCACTTTGATTGAATTTATTTTCATTTATTTTTTAAGAAACTTAATAATATTGAAAACAAACGCGTTTATTTTCAGAGTTAAATAGCTGGTTTTCTTTCCTTCATTTATGAAAATCATTTGCATGTAATCCGTATTAAAATAAAGGTTAAAAAAAAAATGATGCCGATAGGCCTATTGATTTTGGGACAATTGGCCGAGAAATCTATTTTTAAGTTTCCGGAAAAATAATATATGAAAATTGTAATACATTTTTTTCAATTGCAATTCAATTACAAACATACGTTCACTACACGAAATTATAATACACGAAATAAGCGTTACAACTTAAATTCCCAATAAATCGGTAGTATTAGTTGCTGAATCGGTAGTGATACCATCGTCTGAATCGCTATCTGTGGTGGTGCTATTATCAGGATTAACACCTGTAATGTCATCCCATAAATCTAACATGATGTCTTTATTAAGGGTTGAGTAAAATTCCACATTAGGGGAATTGACGGCTGGAGACCTGTAGTCAACGACAAACTCTCCCTTGGTCAATTGTCCACACAGCTCAACTTGCACAAACTCAGGGTCTGTAGCATTGACCACTTGAGGATATAAAACGGCGGTAGTGGCTTGAAGATCGCAACACTCAAATGTAAGATTGGCGTCCATGTTTTTCTCATTGGCTATCGCAAATATTTGGGAAATAAATTGCGCTTCGGTAGTATTTGTAGAAATCCAATTGTTATACCAACTCTGATGATAAAAATAAAAAAAATAACATTTTTAATATTTTTTTAAAACTACAGAATAGCTTAATTTTATTTTTACCCATGTGGCGGTATATTCCTCACACATGTCCCACGTCATAACTGTAATATGACAACCGGCTGAATAGGCGGTAATTACAGCTTGAGCAGAAACCGGATCATCATAAATATTAAATTCGGCAACTGGAGTGGTGTTACCTTCACCTATGTATTAGGAAAGTAATTAATTTATATTTGAAAATACTACAAAAAATAAATAATTGACGAACTATCTGCAGATCCGCTCATCATTGTTAATTGTTTCAGTTTCGATGGTAATGTTGGATCTAATTGGGCAGCTAACGCTAAAGTTGTCAAGGGGCCTAACGATATTAAAGTTATTTTGCCAGGGTACAAATTGGCAAAAGCTCCCTAAAAAAATATAAATACGAATATAAGAAAAACAAATAACGATATAAATTAATTATACTAATAGTTTACGAGTGTTTACAATTGCGATTGCTGCATGCTCGGTTTTGACTTTGACGTTTGGCAATGGGTATGCCGAAGATGCGTTTCCCATGCCATCAGGGCCAAAGAAATAATCGTAAGTCGCACTGCCAACAATCGGTTGACTGCAACCGGGATAAACTGGAACCTAAGTAAATAATTAAAGTTGTTATTCAAAATTGACACATTTCACGAGTACTTAATATCGAATCAAATGATCACAATACATCATTAATGACTAAGCAATAAATTATTATAATGACGCCAATTTGGCGCTGCAGAATGGAAACTAGGAGATCTAAACGCATTTTTAAAAACTTTGACGAAATTGGTACTTTATTTTATTTATTCTCGTTTATCGCCTAGTGACGCAATATCACTTGACGAAAATTATTTATCTTAAATGAATGGACATTTTATGACACATTTATTTGTTCGAAGCTATTCTTTTACTTTTTAACAAAATATTAATTAGTTGACCTCTGTTACTGTCTCATTATTGGCCCTTTTATGCAAAACATTACCAAAACATGTTCACAAAAATACACTATTATCAATTATTCTTCTCAAACCAATTTAAAGAATTTTTTTTTTTTTTTTTAGAAAAACTTACCGTAACTTTAAATAATTTAAAAAAAAAAAAATGAAAATATTTGAGTTACTTCATCTGCCATATCCATTAATTCCAAAGTTCTCAAAACGTTCGAGCAAGCTTGCTCCAGCGGTACATTTCCATAAGTACAAGTGATAGCCAAAAGATTAACAGACGGTTCCTTTAACACTTGCATAATAGCAACGGCGTCATCAGCTCCACCATCACTGTTAATTATTATCATATTTTCAGTGTTATCGTTCACCAGTTCTCCTCTTACTAGCGCTAAAAAAAATTAATTTTTTATATTATACGAGTATAAACTTTGCATAATTATCAATTATTTTACCCGCACAGACGCAACAGAGGAATAATTGCAATGCAACTGATGTAGCCATTGCTTAGAACCAGTCGGAGCGTGAACAAATATCTAAATGAAATTTGTTTGGATTAAACGTCTATTTATACAGTAGTATAATTTAACCTGTAGGTAACAGAAAATTAAGCTGATTAAACAAAACGTATGTGTCTACAATATGTGAAAGTGGCTTATGCCAGTGCTAATCGAGTCGATTACACATTAAACCAGATTGTCTCCAGGTGCATAGGGTAGGCTAACAAGTTAGAAAATGTTCCCAAGGACTTTTTTCATCACACTAAAATAAGCTTAATAATAAACTTGACAATGAATGTGCGTTTACCACATTATTATGATCTTCCGCAAACACTTTTAAGGGTTTGAACTTTGAAGTAGGCCGACACTATTACAAACAAATACAAACATAATCACGATGCCGATAAATATACAGTAATGCAAAAAAAAAAAATAGAATCTGAAAACATTTTTGAAGATAACATTTTTGTGATCAACACGGTTCAACCTTCAAAAAACTTGATTGTCGCTTAAATTTTGCTGACTTTGGGAAACTACATACTAAATTGCGTTGCCACTTAATTGATATAATTATCAGTAAACGTTTACAACTAAAATATGAAATGTAGGAAATATGTTCATCAATACGGTATTTTTTTTGACGTGCAGCAACTCAACAATTAAAATACCGTATACCGGCCGAAAATGAGAAATTTATTTTTCTTAACAATTACATGCTGCAATCTCGCTAATCCAAATCATAATAAAAAAAAAAAAGGACGGGAGGGGGTGGGAGAAATATGCCTAACTATAATAATAATTATGATAGATTTTAACTAATTTATTTTTAGTTTTTTTATAAAGTACTAGACTACTGTATATTATAACTTCCAATTTATATTTATATAATGAACCACTAATATACATGTGCTATGGTACTTACATGAAGTTAAAAAAATGTGTTGCGTATTATAGCACCATGCAATCAAACAAATAATCCGATGCACACCCTGTACCCTTCAAAACAGACAAGTCAAATAATGTAGCCAAGCTAAACTTAATAAAAAAGTTAAAATAAAAAGATAGTTTTAAAAAACTAAAAGAAATACGCTTTTAATGCGCTAAAAAGCAAAAAATA
>JAQGAZ010001889.1:0-23131 GCA_034692225.1 Polydesmus complanatus | reverse complement strand
AAAAGAGTCGAAAACGTAAACAAGTGAACGTTTTGAAGAAAAGGTGTTGATTACGCCGTAAAAGGCATCCCGGAGCGCTACTTCAAATTCGATTAAAACGATGTAAACAAAGCTAAAGTGTTTATTTGAATAAAATTGATTTTTAAAGTTGCTTGAAAAAATATTACAGTACCGGAAAAAAATTAAGCTACTTAAATTATTGATAAAAAAAAAAAAAAATTGTTTACAGTATTATTTGATCAAATTGATTCAATTTATTTTAATGACATACAGGTAAGTTTTTGTTATTGTGGCAGACTGTTTAAGTTGTACAAAATTAATCTTACACTGACTATTTTTTTTAATGGCTTAAACTGTTTATTAAAATGCTATAAACCCATATAAAAGCAATTTTTGTTAAAATACAGTTTCAAATATTTTTTAAAGCGCTAAAACATTTGCTTAAAGCAATGTAAACAAATGCAAAAAAGATGCTCATTTATTTTAAAGCAATTAGTTAAAGAATGTTTTTTTAATGTGCTTACTATTTAAAGAAAGCAATGTAAACCAATTTAAATTGATTTTAAACAGTTTTTAATTAAATATAGGCTACAATATTTTTATAAATTATAACAAAAATTTTTTGAAAGATTATTCTATTTTTTTCAAATGATGTAAATTCGAGCTAAATAACAATGATTCTGTTCAAAAAAAGTACTGCACAAACAAAAATCATTTTTTAGATACATGTACAGTACTAAGACTAAATTAAAACTATAGCAGCCTAAAATAGAAGCTCAATTTATGAGAAAAACGTGCAAACTTTAAACAAAAAACCAAAGAAGCGAATTCAAAAATATTCAAAATTAAATCTTTCTTAAAAACGAAAAAGAAACTAACATTTGCATGTTAAAATAAAGAGTCCTGGTAATATAAATAAAATAAAATGCAAATTATTTGTTTTCTAATCAAAATACAGTAGTTGTGTGCCAGGAATTTCAGCGAAGAAAATCAACTACTGTAGTGTATAGAAACTAAACGTATGGTAATCCTCAAAAAACGTGAGAAAAATACCAAAAAATGTTTGGTATAAAAGAAAACCCAATTCGTTAAGAAATCGCACATTTTGAATAAAAAATATTTTGAGCGAAAATTACAACTTATCGAGATAAATACCGAGCTTTTCTTTACCGGAAATTACCCATCTCTAATGTGATTAAGCAACTCCAACTGTACATAACTGTACAAGAGATTTCATTGCTCTACATCCAATCCCCACCCGCCTCCCACCCCTCACACACACACATAAGGTGAAAGGAGAAGTACGTGGCTCGTGTGCAACAAATAACAAGGGGATTAAAAACTCGGATGCGAACACATTCCCGAACAAAATAGCCCGGATCAATGATATTCCCCCCGACAATAACGGTTTTCTCCTTCGCATTCGGCCAACAACTGTTATTCGGACCTCCCCACCCCCTATCGTTCTACCCAACACCCCATTCATTTCACCAAAGGCTCTCTTTCATTCCATCCAACCCCTCGTTCAGGACCGGAATTCATATCAAAGATAAAGCATTCTAATATTCAGTAGCCAGCGAATATTTTTTTTTAAATCTAGATTTAAAATTTAAATCGCGACAAAAGAGATTTCTTGAGATTTAATTTTATTTCAGCAATATTAATTTTAATAAAATGTTTTTCTAGAACAAGATTAAATAATCTAGATAAAACCATTTTCGCTATGAAGTCTATTTCATGTTTCCAACAATAATACAGTAATTTTGATGGGGAACTTATTAATATTGAAATTCCTCCAACGAGATTTGGTAAATCCATACTTTATTTTTCCTTAAGTCATCTAATTAAAATAAAAAAAAAATGGGCGCATGCGCAGACTATAAAACTTTGTCAATTTTTTTAAGCTTTCATTTTAATCTCTTCAATTTTATGAGGAGGGTACCAACAAATGGATTTTTGAGTCACTCGTCACACGGTTTGCCCAAACTAATATCAGGACAATAAGACAATTTAATAAAACTAGATCACCAAAGATGGCAAGAAAATATTAGAAGGGTTATTCATTGATCTTAGCTTAGAGTTAATTTTGTTTACAGTAATATTACAGTTAGTTTATAGCATTTTGTAATAATTTTTGTTAATTTTTTACCTTACAAAAATGCCGGAAGTTTTTTTTTTTTTAGAAAGAGTTTTAATAAATCAGTTGAGGCCCATAAAAAAGTATTATAATTCCGGTCCTTACCACCCTTCCAACTCCTCCACCCAGCATACAATATTGTAGCGTCGGCCGGCGCCTCTATTCAATTCGGTTGAGGTCATCGCGGATAAAAAATCTCATCATCATCATCGTCCTCCTCCCCCATCACGGATTCATTACTTCCTCTTTTTTATTCTCCCTTTCATCTACTCACTCCCCCCCCCCCCCCCTTTCTCAACACCCTCTCCCTCTCTCTATCCCGTTGTTAAAAAGCACCCTCGCATTTTTATCTCGTTCTCTCTCTGCCTGTTGAAAAGCTCGCTTTTAATTGTTGTCCGACCATCAGACTCAGAGTCCGGTTATATAAGAAGAGGAGGAGGGAGAGGGAATAATAACGGTCAGGAGCTCCGCCTCTTTAATGTCCAAAAAATAACAGGAATAACAAAGTTGCAAGTTCATCTCCGTCACAAAATATTCATAATGTGCGTGCAAAAAAGTAATAATAAAAAAAAAAAAGTGGTGGGGAAAAAAAAGCGCGTGCGCCGACTATTCAATTTGATTATTGCATTTCGCCGACTAATAATCATGTCAAAACAAATTATATTATGCGCTTAATTAGTTTTCAACTTTTCATCTGAAAAGAAAAAAAGAAAGGAAAAAACAACTTTTTTTGGGAAAAAAAAAAAAATAAAATGTTAATGTGAGTTTTATAATTAAAACTTTCTGGTTTTGATGGCAATGTATTTTCTCAGTTTTCTAACGATTCGTTTTCAATTGAAATTGTTACTTATTTCATTCAAATAATTTCCAGTTTCGGAACTTGTTCGATACAACATGTACTGCTCATAACTACCGAGTTATGGTGGCTTAGACTTAGCGATGTTAGGTCAAAATGGCCTTTTAATTGATCTCGCAACATGCGCTGCTTAAGGTACCAAGTTATGGGAACTTGTTAAGGTTTGGCTCGATTAGCATAAAATGGTCGGCGATTAATTTGATGGAGACATTGAAGAGTGTCAAAGAAGCTCCTAGATTGCAAATGAAATTGCTGGCGAATGAAACGACTTTATTTACAAAATAATAGTAACTTAATTTCATAAATACAAGTTGAAATCTCATTCCTCTTCAATATTTACACACATTTTCTATTTAAATTTAAAACTTTTTTTTTGCCCTTATTATTCTTATTCTTTAAACAAGAATTTAATCAATTACTCGGAGAACACAAAACAGTCTGCTAAGGATTTCAAAAGCCTTTTTAAACCCAAATTCGTCACGGTTCTTTTTTTTCTGAATGTGTACTACAATTGAATGAATGAAAAGTGCAGTGAAGAAAAAGAGAAATTGTTTTAATCCTTTTGGAGATGGTTGGTGGATCGCAGACAGACGATGACCGAGAAGGCCCTTTGACCACAATGGACTACTGTGTTGACTCAATGACGAAGCACTTAGCCGTGCTGTTAAATGTTATTATGGCGGATGGTTTAAAACGATAAAAGTCCGTTTGAGACGAAGTGTGGGTGGTCCACCATTAAAAACTTGCCTTAGCCTTCACTAACCAAGCCTAACCTCACTACCTCCTACGCACCGACTAATCTTTTATTTAAACACACACACACACGGCCCTTTCATGCATGCACGGACACAACTCAACCGAGACCTCAGACCCGAGAAGAAAAAAAAAAAAAAACATTTACGTTGCATTTCAATGTAAATAAACAAATTTTAAAAGATAATAATTATTCCATCAAATAATTGGAAATTTTACTTATTTTGATAACACAGTAGGCCGATAATAGGTTCCTAATGGTTTAAATTTAATTTAATGCTGTGACAGCAAAAATTGTAAACAATAATTTTAGCCCAAAAAAACCAATCACTACAAAAAAAAAAAATAAATAAGTTAAACAAACATTTATTTAGGTTTAAACTTCATAAAAAAACACAACTCACAATTCAACGGCAATAAAAACATCACAGGGTATACTGTATAAAAATAAGTAGCCTACTGTTTTTACTTCAAAATTCAAAATATTAGTGAATGAAATAAAATAAACACTCATTACGTGCTTTCTTAATATTAATATAGCATTCTCTAAAAACTGTTATTAACACCTACAGCTTTACAAAACATTTACTAAGCTGTCAAAAATAGACATTCAACTACAGAAAAAGGAAATAATACAGGTACAGTATATCCAAACACTTATTACACTCTTAAAAGCACTCAAAACTGCACAAAAAAAAATTCCTCTTCTTGGCTGCAGGTAATGGAGTGCCGCCCATAAATTATTTTATTTAAAAAAAAAAACATCCTTCTAAACTGCTCCAAACCCATTGTATACTGATACTTATATATATATAGCTTAAATTGGAGACACAAGAAATAAATAAAATAAACAGTAAGTAAGCTATAATAAAAATAATAAAATAACTTAGAATGGACACCTTCACCAAAATCATAAAAGCCGTAACCAACTACAGCAACGATTAATTCATCAGGTACTAGAGCAAGAAGTAATTGAGCTAAAATACAGTAGGCCTACTAACTGCTGTACTGAATTAAGATAAACAATTTGCCTATAGGTGCAGTATAATTGTGTAACTCCAAAACACTGTTTTTTAAATAATTTAAAACAGCCATCTATTAAACTGCAAACGTAGAGCGTCTAAAATAAACAGATAGTGGCACCAACTATTCCAACAAAAAATGATAATACACTGTACAATAATCATTAAAAAAAAATTATCGTGAGTTTAGATGGTAGGTTCCCATAATAAATTCCAGTTTCACGTGTATTTAGTTGAGAGTTTCCATAAATAACCGTGAAATTGATGATGTGAGCGGGGAGTGAGTGTGGGAGCGTCCGCATAATGTTGTTACAAAAACAAACTGTTATTTTCGTAAACAACAATATAATAATAGGAGTAGTAAGAAGCGCTGAATCATCTCGAAAAAACTTTTTGCAAAACAATTTTCGAACTGTATATTAATAATATTCCTACTGACCTGTCAAACGCCGTAACATCTCATTCTCTCCTCACTCTCTCCTTAGGCTTAAAAACGTAACCGGATCCCGGGCGACTGTTATTTCGGGGATTACGTCGGAGCCTTCCCTTACCACCATCCCCGGTTTCGTTTGTCTGGTCCTTACGGATTCAAAAGGGACCCAAAAAACATATTTGTGGAAAGTGATTGGATTTTCTCGCTCGTTAGCTTTTAAACGTTTTCACTTTCACTCTTTCGGCTTGAAAAGCTTTGGGCTCAAAGGAAGCTCCGGTCACCGCCAAAGATGATGGTCAGTTTCGTTAAAAAAAAAAAAATCAACAATAGCTGAACAATTAAAAAATAAAACCCAAGGAGAGGGGATGACGCGCGTCCGGATCTATTTGAGGGAATTAAGACGCTAAGAAAAACAGAGGGAGGCGTTTGAGTCAGGTGAGAGAAGGGTCGGCTGAAAGGGACGCACAATGGGATTTCAGGGATAAAGTAAATACGGATGGGTGGAGAGCGTGTTCTATTTTCAGGGATAACTTTTTAAAGGCTCTGCTTTTAAAAATCTTTGTTTTTTTTTTTTTTAAAGGGAAAAAGTTATAATCTGGCGCATGCGTGATAGTGAAAACGAAGAGCAGAGGATATAATATATTATGGGTTGAAATAACAAGTGGAATGTTTAAAAAGGAAGCGGAGAGAGAGGGAGAGAGAGAAAATTTAATGCTTTTAGAATTGAAATGGAGAGTGAAAGTGACAGCGATTTTGTTTTCTTTTGAAAATATATATTAAGGTACTGACTGTATCGATGTCCACTCGCTATTTGAACTTCCCTGACCAGTACCTCTTAGTTCAAATTGGAAACGAAGGAAGTTTTTAAAATAAAATAAAATAAATACAAGTAACCCTACCTACCAAAATTGATACTTTAATTTTTTAAACCGTGTAGTTAAGTTTTAAAACCGATTGAAATTCATTTAAATTTAATGTAAGAGTTATGATGCAATGTGAGCGACCATTTCTTGCATATTTTCCCCAATGCAAAAACATTGTTTACATGGTTTGGCTACCAACTTGTACACACACACAATCGAGTCAGAAAGCAACAACATGTCGGTTTGCTCTCTATTACTTCTTTTTAAGTCTTTATTTTTGTAAAAAAAAGTTGAGTTAATATTTACCGCCTAACTTTTAACGCCAAAACGTGAACTTAATTTAAAAAATAAAAGCCAACTTTATAATAATAAAGTTCATATTGAAAAAAAAAAAAAAAAGTGCGGAGAGCAAATAAAAATGTTAACTACCGGTGTACATGTAGCTACCCCCACAACCGAAATTCGCACGTGAAATTGAATGAGTTTCCTCACTTTTTTTTTTTTTTTTTTAACGAAATAAGGTAAAAAAAAAAAACCGAGATTATTAACAAAAGTTAGTGTTCGCTCGGTGACGCGTGACGGAATGGGTAGGTGTGGTTTGTGCTAAAGTGTACGTCCGTGTAACGCGGTGACGCGTGACCAAACACGTGTATAATGTCCTTTTTTAAAGCTTTTTTACTCTGCTAAAAATAACACAAAAAAATAGAAATATATTATATATTTACGAAACACGTTCATGTTTTATTCGTACAAAAATCAAAGTTACAATAAATAAACGCTTAGGAAATTTTTTGATGACAAGTAGAAAAAAACAACAACAAAAAAAAAAAAATAATAAAAATAAAAAGGACGAACGGAAGTTGTTTTTACAGTTATTTTGATTATTTCAGAAAATGTATAATTAATTTTCTTGTTTTTGAACAATTTTTTTTTTCAACAATACTTTTCGTGCGTCACCAGGGTCGCCACATTGCGTCTTTTAAGTGATGTACCGAGATGGAGTTTCTGCCTGTTTTGTGGCCGAGTGACCAGTTGGGAGCCCCCGCCGGACCCATTTGTCGGGCGTCCAAGAGCAAGTGACATTGACTATCGATGTGATTAGACTGTACGGAAGGTTGGAAAGGCCAGACGAAGGCTAATTCGCCCGTCGGTAACACTCTGGTGGAAATGAGATGCAGACCGTTGACCATGACTTGCGGTTGACCGCTCTCCTCGCTGCTTTTACTCATCATCTCTTCTTCACTTTGGTCCGTAGTAGAAGTAGAAGTAGTAGAGCCTCGCGAGTCCGAACAACTCACCGTTCGGTCATCCGAAGACTCGGCAGAATGAGCCTCGACGTTCGTATCCGTTTTTTCTGCCGGCCGCAATTGACCCAGTTTGCCCACTAAATGATTGGCCAATCGGCGACGTAATTGACCGTCGAAACCGTCGGTAGAGTCCATAAACGACGTCACTTCGCGCGTGCACTCTTTAAATCCGGCTTCGAATTTGATTTGACTTTTAACCGAACGTTTACTCTCGCTGGAAGCCGCCACTTCCGCCGCGCTGCAATCCGTGCCGATGGTGGTGGATTGTTTGCGTTGCAGAGACTGAACGTAACGCACCGTCATCTCTAAAATATCCGCTTTTTCCAACTTTGAACTGCGACTAGTTTGCTGAAAATATATTAAATTAAGTAAAATTGAAATTAATTTAACAAAATATCAAGTTTTTAAAGAGTTTTAATCACTTTCTAGACATTTTTTATTAATTTACCAACAACTAATGTCGTTTATTTACATGTTAATGTATGTAAGATAGCGACATTAATTAAGAGTAAAATTCCACAATAAGCTCCTGAAGCTATAAACCGCCACTAGTTGGCTAAAATACATTATGTTATTATGTAAAATAATTAAATCCCAATATATAATTATTATTAACAAAATAAAATTTAAAATTTTTGACCAGTTTAAATTGCTTTCTAAATAGTTTTTTTTATTTTCAATAAGAATTAATGTCGTCGATTTACATACTAACAAAGGTATTTTAACGACATTAATTGTCCCAAAAAATAAAATAATTTTTAAACAAACGATAATTACCTCTTTTTTAACGCTAGCTTCAATAATTAAGTTTTTCAACTCTGTTAAACTTTGATTAATTCTGGCTCTTCTTCGTTTCTCCATCAAAGGTTTGTTGCTCTGTAATCAAAACCAATTCATTAATTAATTAAGTTTTGTTTAACAAGTACATTTCTAATGATGACTTACCCGCCGGGTGCAGGGGCCTGAGGAGGCGGTCGAGCGCCCCCGGACGGTGTCTTTCTCAGCTGGCATCACTCGTCTCGTACTGTATGAACAGCTCTATTTCTCTGTCTCTCTCACGCGCAACAGAAGTCCGTGTGGCGTGTGCGGGACGGTCCACGCGCGAATGACGCTCCACCTGTCATTAGGCTACCTGTTGGCCGACGCCCCGCCCCCCAAAAGATCCCTCCTACGCCCCTCAAACCCCGCCTGTTCCTTACGCCAGTGGGGGCGAAGGGGAGTGGGGGGTCTCGGACGCGTGCACACGGAAACACCTCTGGATTACACACGAACAAAACTCGCACATTTTTAATTGTCAACAAATGCGCTTTCGCGTGCACAATGCTGGGGGGATACGGGGTGCGTGCGAACATTTCGAGGCGTTTCATTTGTTTACAAAACTCTCCCTAAATAGATGAGCTTTGTTTAAAATGCAATTATTATTGGTGAGAACGTAATTGAAGAAAGAAAGAAATAGTAAAACAAAACCGCGATTTCATGATTTTTTTATCCAACACTTTCATAAGAAATTGATTTAAAAAAAATCAAATATATTTCAAGAAATTTAATTTGGAAAGTGACCTCTTAAGAAAAATTAAACTTGCAAAATGTAATTATTTTTAAGGAATTTAGTGCATTAAATTATTTTTTTTTTTTTGGCAAAATTTAGAGTAAGGTAAATCTTTTTCAATCGTTTATTTCTTAAAAACATTCCTAGAGTTCCAATCTTCTTTTTTTTTTTTAAATTGGAAAAAAAGAGGAGGGTGGAAAAGATCATTGGTCATGGCATAACAAAAAAGTAGAGATTAACATTAATTAAGTAACTTATCAGGGTCTCCAAATAATTTTGATTTGAAGGTTTGTTGAAGACAAAAAAATAACTTTATACCAAACGAGGTTAAAACACAAAATCACAACTATAAACAGCACAACATAAATCAAAAGTTTTTCTTTTCGTTTTTTAATTTATTAGATTAAATAAAAAACTAGATCACTGGGTGGCAAACAAAATTTTTAAGTGTTCCGCAAAGAGAGAAATAGAGAGAGGGAAAGGAAGGGAGCCACCAGCCTTCAGGGCACCAAACAGTTTTGCTACTTAAGCCTATACAAAATGTGCATACTGTAGCCTATATGTAGGCTACTGTACTTTAAAAGTAAACTCAAAAAAAAAAAAAAAAACCCACATAATTACTAAATTAAAACAAGATAAAATTTCCAAGGGTTTTAATCAAGTTTTAATAATTATTGTTAAAATCATTCCGACTAATTAGCCAATTTTTTCAACATTAAACTTTACCTCATCCCTAATTTTCTAACAAATTTTAAATAATTTTCACCTTAATATGTTTCACTCTTATTACTCTTATAAAATTCGTTAAATCTGTACTCTGTTATAATTTAATGTTATTGCAAAAGTCATGCAACTTTCAAGCTCAGGTTTTGCCACAGGTTTTGATTTTTTTAGGCATTTTGTTAATTTGCTTAAAAAATTATTTTATTGTAGAAGATACTCTTTTTCGACCACATTGATGCCAGTGCCCAAATTAATTTCATTCCCCCCGGAAGTTGTCATACTTCACAGACTGAATTTCTCTTTCCCCAAAATCCAAGAAAATATTTTTGCTTAAAATCCCCAAACATATTTAATTCAGCACTGTCTATAACAGTAGCCTACAGTACAGTATGGCTACGCAGTCCATCTTTTTCTTTCAAGATGTTTTGATCAGCAAAAAAAAAAATTTGTCCCACAATTGAGAGTCTATTTCCTCAAAAGAATTTGATTACCATAAAAGAAGAAAAAAATACGAGTGACAATAGGCGTCTGGGTATTTTGTATAGGAAGTAGGTGTCGTCGTGCCAGCGGTTGGTCAACGCCTCCAACACAGCCGTGGTGATGGATTATTTTGTTAGTGGGCTCACACACGAGATGAGTGAGTGATGCGTGACCACGATGGAACACACTTACGGGGTCAGGTCACGTGCAAAGGTCATCGTCCCTACCCTGCTCCTCAACTGTCCAGTCTGCTCGGTGTTGACAGCTCCAAACACCTGTTCCATCATCGTCACCCGGGACACAAACACCCACTTTCATTAACTAACACACACACACACTCTCTGTGTATCTCCACCGCGCATGCGCCATCTCAGTTTCACTAAACAATATCCTCCCTCTCTCTCTCTCTAAAAATATCCCCCTCGATTTTTATTTCATTTTCCCCTAACAATAACATTGGAATTTTTTTTTTCGGAGGGAAACAACAAATTGGAAACATATTTTTTTTTTTTTTCAAAACAAGTTTCCGATTTCAAAGCTTTTATTGCGTTTAAATAGCTTTTTTTTTAAAATATAAAATACAGTATAATATAAGGCTTTAATAACGGGAAAACGAGATTTTTTGGAGAGGGGAGAAAATATAAATGCATGAAAATTGCTTTTGAATTCAAAGTCATTCAAAACTAATTTCTTTATGTAACTGTATTATTTAAAAAGAAAACAATGAGGATAATCAAATTAAATCATTTGATTTTTTTAAAATTTAATAGTTAGCCATTTTAAACTAATTATTAAAGTTTTGTTTAAAATACAGTCTGTAAAACCTGCAGGAGAGGATATAAAAGCTGGGAACGCCATGCTCTAAAACGGAAAACCAGTAAAACACAAAAACGGACACATAAGCTATTATAAACCTGTTTAAGCGGTTAATTAAACACATTTTCTTTTAGCTTAGGAATGGTAGCAAATTACGGTAGGCTATAAACATTTTCTAGATTTTTGTATTTTAGCCAAACAGCTGAGCCGAGCCCAATGTTAGGAACCCAAAATGACTTCAAATTACACTGCAAATTATAGCACTGCGGACCAGTAAAATAGTAGGCCTACATGCATTATCTGTCAATTTTGTGTTTTTTTTTTTAATGTTTTACAGGTGGAGGAATTCACATTTTTAAAGTTCTAATTTCAAATTTTCAAATATCTGAAATACTCAAATAATAATAAAAACAATGTTCGGACATTTGTAATGCTTGAAACTTTCAAAACTTAAAATTTGAAAAGTATGAAGTTCCCAAAACTCAAAATTTTTTCATTGAAAGTTCAAAAAATTCCCACCATAAAATATATTTTTTTTTGTCATTAATTTTTCCCCAATATCTTCCTTGTATTTAAACACAAAAATTAATCAACTGTAAACAATCAATAGTTTAATTACTGTATTATAATAATATATTTGTACACGTAAAACACTTTTTGCAAATTAATAATAAGCTAAACAATGTATTATAATAAAATTTAATAGGCATAATATTAAATTTAAAAAAGAAATTGTCTTAATTAAAATTTTTAATTAAAGTATCAATATCCTTATTGTTTTAATTAGTTTAATTTATTTTTTTTCAAATTAATTACCTTCACCCGATACTTTTATTTTATTACGCCTTCGCATGACGTAACTCGTTAATAAGCTCATCATCAGTCGACAGGTGCAACGTTACCCAATGACGTCATTCTACGCATACAAATAATAATAATAAAAGAAAAAAAAAGATGAATGGAAAAATGTCCGTTCATTCACCTATTTCGATCGAAATCAAAAAAAAAAAAAAAATTTAATTTGACTTTTAAAAAATCAAAAAAAAAAATTAGATTTTAATGTATTAAAAAAAGAAATGGTGGTTAAAAGTAATGATGGCGTTGTCGTGTGTATTGGTTAGTTCGGTGCGTGTGCACAGAGTAACCGCTCATCCGTTCACTCTCAACCGATTTTCCCATGACCTTTCGCGCGACCCGCTCCCACCCACCGCCCGAGGGCGATGCACGTTCCTACACGTGTGCCACGCATCGCACCATTATTATCATTATTACGATTATCATTCAGTGATAAAAGAAAAATCTCAGTCATTTTTTTTTTTGGAAAGTTAAAATTATTACATAGAATATTCGTAAAAAATAATGTTTTAAAAATTAAAAGTGGAATTGATTTCCATTAATGAATCAATACAATAAATTTCAATCAGTAAATCAATTGAGTTAATTATTTTTATAAGTTGTTCATAAAGTTTCCAACTCCACAACATGGGAGTCAATGGGTGAACCACGAGAACTTTATAAACACCTAAAAAAAAAAAAAACTTTGCCCAATTAATATCCACATTTAAGCCCTCAAAAAGTATGTAGAAATTTCTATCTTTGCAATTTTAAATCCAATTAAAAAAATTTTTTTTTTTTATTACAAGGTGTTCATAAAGTCTCCAACTCCACAGCATGGGAGCCTATGGGCAAACCACGGGAACTTTATTTTAAAAAATTTTTTTTTTTTTTTTTTTTACATTTACTCTGTCCAAATTTAACTTTTCATCTTATGCAAAAAAAAAAAAGTTGACCATTCTTCACGCTCGGTGTTGGTCGGTTACAGTCGTCTGCTGGCGAGAAGCATATTATATTATAAAATGTTATGTTTTTGTTCATTTTTTTTGTGGTTTCAGTCGATTAAATTGCACCTGTTTCTACGCTCACGACTCACTGGCTCGAGCAGTATAGTGGCTCTCGATGAATGAACGAGTGAGCTGTACGTAATCATCTTAACTATTATTTCCGCTACCTGATTTACTCGCTACCACACATTCCGCATCGCCGAACACGCAACTAATTCCGGTGACGGAAGGAAGAAAAAAAAAAACAATCCAATGCTCATTCAAGCCGCGCCACAACTTTTCTTAATAATCACTTTTCAGGTGGCACTCACAAACTTAAGTCTTTTTTTTTTTCTTTATGAGATCACACGTTTTAATTATGATTTAGAAAATTCTACGGTAATTAAACGTGACTAATGAAGACGAAATTCCTGTTCACATTCCGCTAAAGAAACTCTTTTTTTTTTTTAATACTTTTTCAATCAATTATTACCATACGAAATTAGATTTTAGCAGTGGTGATATAACTTTTTCAATTTTTTAATACAGTACTTAGTAAAAATCTGAGATCTAGAACAAATATTTTAATTAATTAAAACAATTCCTCATTTTAATTCATGAAAAAAAAAATTCATTTTTCGATGAATTTTTATTTTAATTTTGACAAAGTCTCAAGATTTTTGTCAAAAATAAAATAAAATATTGTACTGTTGTTTCAGTATTATTTTTTTCCTGTGGAAATTTAAGTTATAAAATAATAATGACAAAAATTGAGAACATGAATTTCATTCTGCTCTTTCGTTCAAAACGCAGTGATAACTATGTAAAAACCCGGGTCCAAACACAGGCAGGCAAAGAAAACCCTCAAAAAGACTTCTAATGACCTTGCCTTTTTATTTTTTTATTGCTCTCTCTCACCTGTTCATCTATCAAGGTGAAGAAAGGGAAAGCAGCGCCCTCACTTGAGCATTCAACGCACATATATAGTAAAAACATTTTTCAAAAATAAAGTACTGTAGCAGAAAAAATTATTATGAAATAATTATTGTGTGCTCGTGTTTTTATTCTCTTAAATAAGCATTTTCAACTGTTTCAGATTCCAGGTAATGTAAATAAAAACCAATTTTTTTAAAAAAATCCCTTACTTATTAAATAAATAAATTCTTAAAAAAAATAGGCTAGGAAATAAATAAAACAAAGCATTGAATGTGTATGCAATTTATTTACTCATTTGAGTACATGTACTGTATAATTCATTCTAATTATTAATAATAAGTCATTTTGTAAAATTATTTACAATAATTGATTTACTTTCTTTCAAAATCTGCGGGAGTGCACTTCATCTCTTCCAATTCAGTGTCAACACATCGCAATTGTTCAACTGGATCCTAAAAAAAAAAATATCAACAAAAAATTAAGAAAACTCCTAATAATGAAAAAATAATAATATTGTTTATACCGTGATGCTGCCGCATGCATCAGATATAGGTTTCAAGACAGGGAAATTCTATTTAAAAAAAAAAAAATTAATAATAATATTAAAAAAGAAATCAATAATAATTTGGGAGAAAAAATTAAGTTTGATTTATTTAATAATTTTAAAATTACTTTTGATTCCAGCATAAAACATTCTTCCATAACTTTTTTTTCCTAGAAAAATTAGTAATAAAAATCAATAATTTATTGTGACAATTATTTCTAAATGATCGAGAGCATATTACGAGTGTTTATCGAATTAAAATAACATTAATTTGTTCGATTGTTATTTTAAAAAAAATGATACCTGTTCAGTAAGATCTTCAGGTTTCTTATCCTTAGGAACGCAATCAGCTTCCATCGCTTTTACCTAGAAAATAATGTAAACACATGTTGAATTTTTTCTTCATTATCGGTACTGTGCATCAAATCAGAGAAGTTTTGTGTATTTGTCGTCATGATCATAATCATGTACAGTACAGTATTCAGAGTTGCGGAATAAATTCACATGAAAATGAACAAATTTTTTAAAAAGATAAAAAATTTATGTTTTTAATGTTTTTATGTTTAAATGTTTTTAATACAACTTAGAAAATTCTAAGCGAGCTCAAAAATGCTGGCCTTTTAAATTTGTTTTATCTGCCTATGCCATGGTGCAAATCGTAGACTATACTTAACAAATTAAATTGATCATAAGACTTAGTAATATTATTATTCTACATACCGCAGTTATAACTTCTTGTGGGCATTCACCAGCTTTCACCTACAATAATATTATTTTTAAGTTTAATAAAAAATTAAATTATGTATCGGAAAAAAACGAAAAAAATGTTTCTACCTGAGTGACAGCAGCAGCACAAACTAAGACCAAAGCACAGGCCAAATAAAGTTGAACAGATTTCATTTCAAATATTCAAAAAAAAAAAATTACAGACCACAACTTTTGGATTTAAACTCACTTGGTTTTTTTTTGGTGAAAATGTGAATGATTTTAACTTTTCTCTGCTGGTTTTTATACTTTTTTTCTAATTTATTATAACAATAACAAATTGACGTGACAAAAGAGGAAAATTTGACATTGCGAATAAATTATATGTGTCAAAGTAGCACAAACAAAATACTGAATTAACAATCGAACACAATCGGAGGAAAATCAATTGAAACACTGTTACAATAAAAGCTGCAGCAAATAATTAAAGTTGACATTGATTGGCTTCAAATTTCCTCTGATTAAATAATAAACGCGTCATCATACATTATGTTTGCAGCGATTATTCAAGTGTTTTAAGATGAGAATTTTTTTTATTTGTTTTCATTGTCAACGTGCAATCCTATAGGCTATAGCATTTCTATATTTCTAACGAAATTTCGAATTGATCAAAATACCAGCAGAGCTTCGTAATTAAAAGTCACAATAGAGATGTTTTGTTCATCAATGTGACGTCAGTCGGAATAATATACCGAGTAGTTTATTATTAAATTTCGCAATTTATTAAAACTCAATAATTTTATATTAAAAGTCTAAAATAAATTAAATCAGCAATTTTTTTTAAGTTAGTTAGCATTATTATTATTTTTAAAATTAACTCATTTTTTTTTTCAAATGAATTTTCCCGCAAAAAAAAAAAAAATAAGTGTGAAAACATAATTAATTTAAAAAACAAACGGAATAAAATCGAATTTTTAACACTAAATTTTTTTTTTAAATTTTTTTTGAGACTTGAAAAATGGAAAAAGATGAGGATTGTACGTCTAACTGGGTAGAAGAAGGGCATTATTCCGCTCTCGACTGCCCCGAGTTCGACAAATTCGAATGCGATTTCCTAGATTTCGTGAAAAAAGAAACTCATTTGGCTAAAAGATTGACCCGGGTAAAAGATGATAAAGGATGCGAAATTACCCTGAGAAAGCACATAAAAACCTGGAAAAAACCGAAAGACGACGAAGAAGAAGAAACAACAAAGACTGTTAATGAGCAGAATGACGACCAAAAACTAAAACCTCAACCGAAAACAACCAAAAAAACCAACGGCACAAATGTTGAACATCATATTCCGTCAAAACAACATAAAGAATATATTTATACAAAGGTTCAAAAACAAGATTATTATAAGAAAAGCCCTCCAAAAAGTGCTTACGTAGATCCGGAAGAGGTATTTCCGCCAGCTCAGTATGTGATACGGGAAAAACTCAAAAAACCAACAGAATATGATCCAGGTAGGCTTCAAATTTATAAATTTATTAAAGTTAAACTAGTTTAAAAGTAAATATTCAGTCGACTAGGTACCGCTACCAGGTCGAGCTACTGTTTATCTCGAATTAATAGACTAATTATTGAATATTTTTAATTATAAAATTAAAGGGTAATGTAGTCCTTTCTGTTTTCTATTTAGGCTACATTATTCACAAATAAAATGAACATATTTATACATTTCAATTTGTCATTTATATAAACCAATAAAATAAAGATTTTTGAATGTATGACTATAATTTAAATGAATTTTAATTTGACCTAAAATTTATATCTTTTAGGGAAAAAACTTCAGGCAGATGAAGACGATTTTAAACTCCACCACATCCCGTCAGACGAAGATTATCGGCCAAAATATTCGAGTAAACAACAAGATTTACGTCCAACAAAAACTGACAAAAATGGCAAAGAATATATTGCGTCAAATGGAACTAAAAAAACCGCAGTTCCAACAAATAAAATTGCAGATGATATCTATCCCTTAGATTCACCCGATGACCCTTCTCTCTATGTCCAAAATGGCAATTCCAATCCTCATTCTCCTCTAGGACCTGTCACGGTTAGAAAGCGTAATGGGACAGCGGTAGAAGATCCGGAAAAAAAATCGTCTTCGCGTCCAGTAAAAACGCCGCGTAAAAAAGAACGTCCCGCGGTCGATGACGATTTTAAAATTCATCCAACAGCGAGGGAAAAAGATCACCGAGCGGAATATTCGAGCCAAAAACGCGACTTACGTCCGACCACCAAACCGACGATAAAAACTGACGACCAAAATGTTCAATACAGCATAGAGCAGCCACCTGAAAAAGCGGGTTATTCTCGCGATGTCCAAAAAGATATTTTAGACAGTTACGACTATCCTCCGCAAACACCTGCCCAGTTTAACGGACATTCTATACTTTCGTATGAAGATCCAGTACAAACGCAACGTCCAGTGGTCGATGACGATTTCAAAGTAAACTTAACGTCGAAACATCCTGGCATAAAAAACGATTTCAAAACAAATCTACAGAGTGAACAGATCTACAACCAACAATCGGATAATGGACAAGTGAGAAACGGGAAAACGTATAAATCAAGCGGAGAACGCGAGCCATATGTATCTCCAGCCGTCGATGTTACTTCGCCCAACAATAATTTTATAGCGCCTTTCCTGTCTCCCGAAGAAAGAAAGTACTACCAACAAGCAAATCAACTGGATAATACTTCTAATACAGACCGTGATAAAGTAAAAATCGAAGTCAAAACACCGGTGACAAACGTCGACAGTGAAGAGAAAGAACAAGATCAATATAAAGATCAAGACGATATTAACTTAAAAAAAGACGCGAAGTATTACACAGTTCCATTACCGGAAATAAATCAAGAATTATTAGTTCCGGTGTATGATGGTAAAAATAAATCCCAAAATGATCGATCGAAAGATGACAGCAGCGGTAGTAGCAGTTCGGAACCAACGGGACAATTGGTTCCCGGAGTAAAACGAGCTCTGGCTAAAGCTTTAGCTAAGGAAGTGACCGGGACTTCCGATTCGATTCAGTCCTTTCCCGGAGTAAAGAGAGCTCTGGGTAAAGCTTTGGTTAAGGAAATGACCGGTGGAACCAAAAGGAGTATTGTAAACGGCGCTCAATACGCGGTTCAGCTCCAACCCTGGTGTAAAACAGGGAAAACGGTGAAATTACACGATGAAGCAACGCCGGCGTTTCCGGTCGAGGTGACCGAGAAATATCTGGCCACTGCTAGTTTACGCCCGATAGAAGTTGTTGTGTCGCGGGATGAAGAAACTAACGCGAATGTTGTGTGCGAGAATGAAAGGTATCCGAGGAAAGAATTTCTAGTCAAACGAAAAGATTTGCATCCATTTATAGAAGAAGAAGAAGAAGAAGCAGAAACCAAAAGCGATTATAAGGGGATAAAATTAAGAGCGGTTCAACCAGAGCCTAGGAAAGAATTTCCGGTTAACCAGCAACAAGGTTTCGGGGTGAATTTGCGCCCGGCTAAACCCCCGGTTACCACTGTTAAACCGGTGTACTTGGTGGAAGACGAGAACGGAAGTCGGGTTTACGATATGGTAGATGACAAACCTACCGACGCGAGGTCCAGGTTTAAGCGAGCCGGAGCCCGGTTAAAGAACGCGCTGCGAGCGCTGAGAAGAGACGAGGCTGATGACACTTCCGCTCATCCACCTGGATGGAAAGATAATAGAGTGTTCGTACCGACGGACATTGCCCAACCAGCTAAACAAGCAGCGTGGAGAGCGGTCAAACCGGCGTCACATTTGGGGCCGGAAATCAGATGGGTCCAAAAAAATTAATAAAAAAAAAATAATTAATTTTGGAAAATGTTTGGCTAAATATTATTTTTTTTTCAGGTTTATTTCTAGGTTGTAATAATGCAAAATTATTGATTGATAGCCGCATAATTATTATTTAAAAATTAAAAAAAGTTAATGTAGATTTTAAATTTTTGTTTTGATTATAAAATTGCATTAAAATACAAACAAATATAAAATGACATTTTTTTGTAAAATGTAGTTGAAAAGCGTTTTTAGTGTAAAAGAAACAAAAAAAAAAATTATTTTTATCCCAAAATTTTTATTGAAATAATCTAAACAAACAAACAAAAAAAAAAAAAAAACGTTTTCAAAAAAGAAATGTTTTATTTTTTATTTTAAAGAAATTTTAAAAAAAGTTTTAAGAAATCATTTTTACATTTTCAAATAGGCCTAAATCTTTGGGGAACTGCAAATCGAAAGAATAGAGATAGATATAAAAATTATGTATTTAAATTTTACAAATATAGTTCAATTACCATCTTTGCCCACTTGACAGTATACTTGACAGTACTTGTCAGTACAATACTTAAAAGACGTTTTTTTTTTTGTTTTACAAACAAGGTTTTGAAACAGAAGTAAACAAAATCTGGGTAATTTGGTTACCCATGACAAAACATGCAAAAATGAAATGTATTTACATTGAAATCGGTGTTTAGTTGAAAAATTACAATTCTTGTATTACAGACGGCCAACACATTCAAACAAGTAAATTGGCTTTGCGTCATTATTCTTAAATATAATGTAAGTATCTATCATGCAATTCAATAAATTATACTTTTGAAATTAGGAATATCACCAATTTAGAGCAAACAAATTATGGCCCTAAAAAGAAAACTACTACTCGTATATTACTCAACTAATTTAAATTGAAATCAACTTGAAACAAAAATTGTGGATTATACAGACAAATGCGCAATTCTATCGAAAATGGTAACACTTTTAGCTACTATACAACGATAACCACTAATTTATACCGGTAATGAAACCTCATCCATCACTCTTTGTAAAATTGCTCGGAAGAAATAGGTCCAAAAGTGGAGTTTGTCTCCATCGGCGCCGTAGTCCTTCTTCTTGCAACTTCTAATTTTGAAAAAAAAAAAATTACTGCTAAAGAAGTATTTATTAAGATTTTTTTTATAAACTTACCAGCAGTCAAGCGTTCATTTTCAGCCGATCTTCCAACTCTGGCCCCAACTTCTTCGCCAACACTGTCCACTGTTTTTTTTTTAAGTTAATTCATTTTATTAGATAAACCACAAACAAAATCACGAAGCAAAAGTGAACTTACCGATTGCTGGTAAAGTTGGATATGCGGACTTTATGTCGTACTCCACCAATGAAAGTGGAGAACGCATAAAGTTCTCCAACTCGTGGATAAAATGCTTCGTGTGGACCCCAGCCAGAGGAAACAGATGAACGAAAAAATCGTTGTCCTTGATTTTGCAGGTGGTTATAAGGTAGGTCAAAATTTGAACGAAGAAATCCTCCTGCGTATAACGATGAAAAGCCCTCACCTCACGGGTGATCCAAGGGATCAAACGGTTGATGGCCCTTTGGTCGGCTACTATATCCAAAGGGCCACATTTCGCCACGCTGCCATCTCCTTCCGGCTCTACCCAATGATTGTTTTTGTAAATATAGCGCCGAAAGGAGACTTCCGAGCGTGGTGGAACAGGCTCCTCAGGAGGCGCTATGATCTCGTTCGTTTTTTCCTCCACGTCGTACTCCTCATAGCGATCCCTGGACTTGATTCGATGGCGAATGAAAGAAAACTCCCTCCTGCATATCGGGCAGATTGGTTTTAACTAAAATTAAAGAAAACAATTAGACAAAATAATTTAAACGTTTTAAATTAATATTATTAGGAGGGAAATCTCTAAAGTAAGGTATAAAAAAAAATAAACTTGAAAAAATTTTTTTTTTTTTCTCACTTTTAGTATATACTGCATATCTACCTAACACATTTATGCAAAATTGCATATTTTTCTAAACATTTCTAGTAGCTAAACGACATCCCAAATGACATCCAATGCATAACGATCCGCCGCCGGTCAATACATTTTCGATCATCATTTTTTCAGTTTTTTAATTTTTTCGTCAACTTTTTTATCAATTCTTTTTTTATTTTTTTAAAAAAATTTTTTAATTTATTTCCAATTTTTCTTCAAAAAGTTTTTTTTTTTTTTTTTTTAACTTTTTGTCAATTTTAATTTATTTATCAACTTAACAGTATTTCCATAAATTTTATTTCGTCAAAATTTATTTATTAAAATTGGAAAATAATGATCGGCGGCGGATTATTGTGCACTTGGTGTCATTTTGGCTGGTACTAGAAATGTTTCAAAAAAATTATGCAATTATGCATAAATGTTAAGTAGAGATGTAGTAAATTACTGTTTTATTTATGACGTTTTTATGACGTACTTTAAGGATTACCCTCGAATTAAAGTGGAGAAAAATCTTACTTTTGCCCATTCCACGAGGCAAATAAAACAAAACTTGTGTTCCTGGCACGCCTTTCTATTCGGTTTGGCCACATCCTGTATGTTTTCATCTAGTTCCGACAGACATATTGCACATCTCAATGTATTTAATTTCTATAAAATACAAAAATATATTTGATTACAAAAACAAAGTGATATGTAAAAAAATTTTTTTTTGCAACCTGCGCACATCAAAATAAAAGCAAATTAAAATTAAGCATAGAATAACCACGTAACCGTATAATGCCCATTCCTGACCCCCCAATTCAACATACAAGTATACTACATAGTCAAAAAAAAAAAAAAAAAAAAAAACCAGAATGCTAATGAGTTTGTTACTGTGCTTTATTCAAAACATCACCGGTCAACACGAAAAATAACCTTTTTTCAGTCTTAGCAAAATTCGTGATACTTAGAAATCATCGAAATAAGTGTTGCCAACCGAAAAAAAAAAAATTCAAACGTTCAAACGTTATCCCTTCTCTTCGTACAAAAACAAATCAGTAACATAACAGATTAATTTTAGTCAATTTATTTAGTTTTAAAATTATCATTGAGTTGGGTAAAATAAAACGGATTTTGGTTTTGCATTTATTTATTTATTTTTTTTTTTGGAAAAAAATTTTAAAATGTTATCAGGTGGATTAGTTAGCTCAAATATTCAGCTAACATTTAACATTTAAATATAAAAAAATAATACAAATCATAAACTAAGGTGTTGAAATAAAACTAAAAACTATCGGTATATTTTAAAACTTAATTTTTTTTTCTTTCATCAAATTTGATGCGAAATTTTTCGGAAAGAATTAAAATTTTTTTTATAGCCTACAACTTTAGATTAAAATAGTTTTAGTCTCAGTGTCATTTAATGTTTGTTTCTTTAGCTAACGCGTGCGTTATTAAACGTTTTTTTTTTCTGATCACGGTGTAGAAAGCAAATTAGACGCATAGGTTCAGAAGTAATACTAATTCCAAATGTTGTACATTTCGAATGTCTGTAGCAGTGTTACTAGTTACATCGTTTTTAAATCATTGTTACATTTTTGTTTTATTGTTATTACGTTGTTACCAGAAAATAGCCCTGCATAAATGAGAGTGAATAGCAACTTTTTGAATTTTAGGGGGAGGGTTTTTTTTTATATATACCGAGTATTATAATTATTTTTTGAAATACCGGTAACAGAAGAAAATATTTTTTTTTTACCGAAAAAACTACGAGTAACAGTATATGAGTTTCTCTGTAAAATGTGCTGGCACCAAGTTTTAAGTTTTTATCTTTGCTAGTTGTTGTTTTTTAATAGCAGGCGGAAATTGGAGAGAACATTCTCGTACATTCTCGTACATTACGTACTACTTCTGGGTAGTACCGGATCTTAAAAGTAGTAATATACTACTTAAACTACTACAAATTGTCACAGTAACAGTGAGTAACTTAATCATAATAAATAAATAAAATGTGTTACTTACAGTTGAGTTGGCAAAGAAGGATGCAAAAGAGGCGCCGGAAGTTGGTGCGCAGGAGAACGAAGCGCCGGAGAACGAAGCGCCAGAAGTTGATGCCGCAGAGAACCCGTCCTGACTCACTTGTTGTTCGTGAGAGCCAGGTAGAGGAAGAGCAGGTGTGTCAGAGGAAGGAGGGAAGCCTCGACCCATTCCAGCCAACTAAACACAAAATTAAAATATAACATGTAAAGTTTTTTTTAAAAAAAATATTTTGAGATATTAGCATAAAAAAAAGTTTAAGTGAAAAAAAAATATTAGTGAAAAAAAAAAAAAAAAATATTAAGATTACTGTTAAATATAAAAAAAAACTGTTTTAAGTTAATT
>JAQGAZ010001888.1:0-23136 GCA_034692225.1 Polydesmus complanatus | reverse complement strand
TAAGCGGTCAAAAAACTTGGCTCAAAATTTTTTAAAGTGTACCGGGAGGGGGCGCCAAATCTAGATTTGGCCCCGGGGGACACCTTCCCTTAGCACGGCCCTGCCGACAAGGAAGAGATTTACTTTTCTTTTGTATTTTATGTACATATATCTACGCGAATAAAATACACTGTAGTTAGGACCTTTTTCTATATACACACACACACATACACAAGTTGATATGAAACGACCAGCTTCGTTTCCTATACTCTTGTATACAGTTGCATTTTCTCTCTTTTGTCAAAGTATTAATTCATATCACGTGATTCAAAGCCTTAATCTCTCTCTTCCATTTTCATTTTAGACTTATTAGGTTTCCCATATTATAGCCTACTGTTCGTCATTTTGAAAACTTTTTTTTTTTTCAGAACTAGACCCCCGTTTCTAATGGACTTTTAAATACCATACGTTGCATTAATGGCTCTCGGCAAACTTTATTTACGATTTGTAATGCATATACTGTACATATAGAGAGATATGTATTAAAACCACATTTACAAGTCCACTAACTTAAGCTCCGCCCTCAGCCATTATGTATACACTACTTAACGGTAAGGAATTAAACGTTATAAATGTCGATTCGATCATCATAGAGTTTTTTTTTTATATACGGTACATGAATATAAAAAAAATGGAATGAATGGAAGCATTAACTCTCTATTAAAGTGTCTAAAACGTTTGTAAAGAAAAAAGTATAAAAGTTACAGTTTTTTTAAATAGAAATAATAAAGGATATAATAATTGCCGAATATCCGTATTAAAAATAACTAACAATAAGACACCGTAAATAAATATTTTTTTACATTAAAAAATGTTTTTTTTTTTTTTTGACATAACATGCTATTTGCCCATTTTATTTACTAATGCTGTTACTAGATGTCCGAGAAAGTACTTTCGAACTATTACATGTACATGATTGTATTAATAAAAAATTAGCAAAGATGAAAATTTAAAACGTGTGCCATTCTACTGTAAAAAAAAAACATTTGTTTTGCTAATTTAAAAAACATAAAATAAAAATTAAAAAAGGAACTTTTGGCGCTCATTTAAGGTGAACTATCTTCTGATATCTATGTAATAAGTAAATTTTAATTTTTTTAAATTAACTTTCTTTTGAAAATCAGCTTTTCATTTGAACTGTACTACTGTATCAAATTAGCAATCATTTTTTTTTTTGTATAAATAGTGGAGGAACCTTTTTCTGTTTTTGTCAATCAGAAAAATTTTGACATCTTCAGAACTTGTCGGGAAAAATAATGTTGTGTGGAAAGAGGTCTGAAAGAAAATGTTTGAAGAAACCAGTACTGTTGGTTTCTAAAAAGAAAAGTCTCAGCAATAAATTTTTCTTTGAACAAGTGTAAAAATGTATAAAAACAATTTGTTTTTTTGTAAATAAATTTTGTTTGTGAAATTGAAACATCCGGATTAAAATTTTACTATGAAAACCGTCAAAGAAAGAAGTCAACCGCAGATTGAAAGTCTGGCATAAAGAGAGGAGAGCGCTGGGGGCAGTTGCCCACCAAAAAAAAAAAAAAAAAGGCACCAAAATTAAAAAATGAAAATAAAATAATTGTTTAAAATTTTATCAAAAAATAAAATTTACTAACTATTTTCATACAGCATTATTTAGATTTTTGACAAGTAAATTCGAAACAATATCTAAATTTCCGTTTCTGTAGAGTTTTCTCACCTTCAAATAAACATAACATGAAATAATAATAAAAAAAAAAAAAAATCCCATTGAATCAAAATTTATGACTTAAATTTTTTTTTCTAAAACTCGTACTTTCACCACACCTTTCGTTATTTATCTTATAAGGGCGACTAGTTTTTTTTTTATTTTATTTTTTTTTTAATTCTCCTCCTTTACCCATTTATTTAACAAAGATAACTTTATTTTCTTGCCCTTTACCCTTTCTATATGTTTACTTAAACAACAGGCATCGCGATACGAAGCATCAAGCGGATAATATCAAATAAAATGTAAACAATCTCTCTCTCTCTCTCTCTCTCTCTCTCTCTCGGTGCATGTACGCACACGTGCAATACCGTATCGTATGTGCTGTCAGGCAGGTAACTTTTAGTACGCAAACAAAACTTAATAAAAAAATAAAAAAAACCTTTCTAAATCGAGGTTTACGACATATAAAATTTCACATATGCTAAATTCCGAGCCGATCAACGTCGCCAAGCAGTCTCACAAACACCAACTCACCCGGCAACCCACACAGGGGAAACCTTTTTTTTCTTCTCACATGGTAAACGTTTAAACTGTACTTTCCTCTCCTTCGTCTCCCAACACCCCCAAACTCTCTCCCTCAGTCCTCTGTTAAGTCAATCTTCCTCAATATTTCAGAGAACATCGCTCCTCAAATCTGTGCTAAAAGTTTTTTTTAAATAAAGTTAAGTAAAAAAAAAATGATAACGTAAATATGGAATATCCGACTCGACGAAATAACACAACAAGAAAAACAAACTGTTTTTTCGAGATTAAAACTGCTTCAAATTACAGTAATTATAAAAAAAATTTCTAAACTTACAAAAACCGGACTAACAAACTTTTTTTAAAAAAACAAATCCTGTTAACCAAAAACCAAATCAAAAAAAAAAAACCCCTAAAATAGAAACTTTAAAAAATATTGCCTACCGGTACTGAAATTTTTTTTTTGTAATTTGTTAAAAAATAAACTTACGTCCAATTTAAATGGCTTGAAAATGACTCGCCAAATCATAGTTTTTCGCTATTACAATGGGCTGAAAAAACCCTAAAAAAAATTTTAATTGAGTTTGGAAAAAATAATAACGAAAATTTACGTTAATGATTTTATTTCTTCAAAATTTCAATGTAAAAATTTTTTTTTTTTTTTAGTTTGGTCCAATTTCAAAATTTGGTAATTTATTTTAACAGCTTTAATAGAGATTTTGGTGAACGACTTTCTGTGCGTTATTAAAGTTTATCTTGAAAGAAACGTCTTCTTGAGATTGTGGCTAGCATTCCATAGCGCGCATCGCAAAAAGGAGTGTGATTGAAGAGAGAGAGAGATAAGACAAGTCCCCACGCAGTCTGCTTGGATTTGTAAAGACAAATAATTAGAAAGATGTTAGTAACTTCCTTTGAAATTGAAACCTCATACTCGCGTAATCACTTTTGAGTATTTTGAATATTTTTCTCCTTTTGTCAACCTCCACTTTTGCCGCTGTTGCGTTCTTCGTGTGCAAGTAAGCGTTTACGGTTACGGTACACCCAGCATCAATTCCCTCCCGCCCGCCGCTCGCATCTATTTGGGCGCCATGCAGTCTGTCAACTACGTTCTCCACTACCACATCAAACATCAATATAAAAAAAAATAGCGCACATTTTTTTACTTTACTTTTTTTTTTACCCTTCAAAAATTATTTTTTCATTTCAAAACATTTGGTCACCAAATGTGGAACAATTTGTTTTGACATCTGTAGCATTTTGTCATCTAATCATCTAATATTTTGGCTGCCACTCAATAATCTACTAGTATTTAATCTTCGCTTCAATTATGCTAAGCCATATAACTAACCCATACCGCTGTCACCAAAAAGCGATTAAACTAAAAGTTAATAGAAAAAGCATACAAATGTATGAGTTTGCAATCGCCATTATTAAAATACAATACAGTAGTTTAAGAAATATTAAGCCTTGCTTGAGACAATTTAATCTCGTTAAGTAAACCTCTCTTTTTAAGTCAATTCGAGTTTTAAAAATTTGGAAATTAAATTACCGCAGTTTGAGAAAATTTTAACCCGTTTAGTAAAAATAATCCTATACTGTATACCAAATAAAACAGAATAGAAACAGTGAACAGTTGGTCAGAGCTGGAACAGCAAATCAAATCAACGACAGCAACAATAACCACCGCCAATTAAACAATCAGTGATCTAGTTTTATTTAATTCTTATTTTTCACTGGTCTCAAGATTGTTAAACATGAATAAAATATGGAAAAAACTGCCACCTTAAGGATTTTTTTTTTAAACATTCATTTTAATTGTTCTATCTATTCTGTGCTCAAAATATCCTCCTCCGGCCTCAACATACCCATAGCCTACACCTCACACAAAAATAGTTATTGTAGCTTTGAGAGATTAATTTTGTTGAACCATCTTGAAACACGAAACTTCATGTGTAATACTATAAAAGAAAATATTGTTTCGCAATTGTTAATGAGTGATGCCGCATATTTATACATATTATATTTATTATAGCCTTTTCTACCCTACGGGGTGACAAATAAATTTCAATTTCAAAGCTAGTTCTAGAAAGAAGTTCTCAAATCTTGTTTGAGGAAATCTCTTATAGTTGGCCACCTTAAAACTTTAAATCAAGATTAATTATTTAAGCTAGATTTAATAATTTGTTGAGCAAGCAAATACTGGTCACAACATAATTATTTTAAAGTTTCATCCATTTAAAAATAATCCGATAATATTATCATTTATTATTATTAACGTAATATTGAAATAGCAAGAGTATGCTATGTTAGTACTGTACCATTTTTCACACCAAAATATCGCCTACATAGTACGTATACATAATCAAGTTTAATAAGTAAATTGAATTACTTTTGTAAAACTAATTTTATGAAAACTACGGGCTGTTTAACTTTTTTTTTTTTTTTTTTTTAAAAAAACTTTGGGAGAGAGGAAAATAAGGGATAGGTTTTACAGTCGCGCTATTTTGCGCATAATATTGACACAACAGCTGAATCAACGCCGATATAATAGAGAAAAAAAAAAAATATAAACAAACTAAAAAGGTAAAAACCGACATTTTATGACAAAATAAAAGATACATATTAGAATATATTATTTCAAATAAACGATTTCAGTTTAAATTTGATCGGGGGTAAAAAAAAAAAAAATTACACAAACCGATTGATCAAACTTTTTTTGAGATAAAAAAAAAATGATTTATTACTATTTATTATTATCTCTACGAACTACGAATTTATTGGTGTAGAAAACAAATACTGCTGCAATAACAACTTCGATATAATACTCGACAGGATTTTACACTGATTAGATGTCTACAAAAGAACTTTTTACCGTCAAAGATTACATGCAAGTTTTTCGAGCTGGAATAAGTCGAGTAAATTTCCGATACCGATAAAAATATCAGTGTGGCGTAACGACCTTTTCCAAAAACCAAACGACTTTTCAAAAAAAAGTGATGTGAAAACCAGCTTTTCGGACACTCAAATTCCTCCACGCCAAAAACTACGAGAAATAAGTGTGGTTGTGGTAGCGAGGAGGACACATGCTGGGCGACAGGAAAACACGAGAAGCAGGGTACGGGCGAAATAGACACTGAGCCTGTTGCTCTACTCAAAACTCTTGATTGCTCTACTCCAGTAACTACGGATCAGGATTTCCCCATGCATGAAGATTTGCAGAAACAAAATGTTGAGAAATGACATGTTGTGTACGAGTGATATGAGAAAAAAGGAGCCAAGCAGTCTACGGAATAGCGTACTCTCGGCGTTTGAAAAAACACAAACATTGAAGGGAGAAAAAAATATGAAGAGGAAGTTCCCTAAATTCCCCTTTTCTTCCCCCCCCCCCCCCCTACCCGTACATACTTCATCCCTTAAAATTAAACCACACACGCACCAAAACTGTATACGGTAATAATAATTATTACTAAGTCCTATCTACATTCTCTCGCACAACATGTGCACTGGCACACTTTCAGGCATCGATAAACACAGTTTTTAATATTAGTACTGTATTTATATAATTATTTATTAGTTACAGTAATGTTTGAAGAGTGAATTTTACCATTCAAATTTTGTGGATGGTTTTTTTGAGCTATTAAATAAGTGCTTATGTTTTCTGAATTAAGTACTTCCAATATTATTATCCGCGCCAATGCCTGGCACGACAATTGCGAATTCTGAATTTCGGCAATAAAACCAAAAACGGCCGAAAAAGGACACACATCAACACGAAAATGTTGTTGAGCATTTTTTAAATTATTGTAGGGAGCTTATAAACACGCAAATTATTATGGCTTAATAAATAGTAATTATCTGTACATCAACAAAAAAATTTGTCAACTATTTTTGCGGGGTGGGAGGTTTAGTTAAAATATCTTAAAACTTGCAAAAAACGAAGAAGAAAAAGGAAAAAAGACCGCGGATAATCGAGAGTTTACAGTACAGTTTACTTAATGTACGAGTAGTTTGCTGAATGTTTATGAATATTTTTGACTACCTACCGGTAAGTATTTTTATATACAGTAGTTTCTTATACAGGATAAACAGGGAAAAAACCCACCCACTTGAAATACCGGTAACTAGAATAATTTGCTCAAAAAGAGCGCTCCTTTTAATCAACCATAGAGAATTTCAATTTAATTATTTCTCATAAATTTATTTGTCCTAACGCGTGCTTCAAATCTCCCCTCCTTCGGCCTCAATATACGCATAGGCAAGAATTATTCTTGCCTCAATTACAACTTAATCAAAATTTGTCCCAAGCCTGAATACGTCCCTGAATTTCCTGAAACGTAATTGTAATTAAAGTTTAATGAGTGTTTACCATAATAATAATTTTTTTCCCCTTCTCTTAAAAAAAAAAAAAAAAAAAACACGAAAATTTACTACTTTTCAGTTTAGCGAATACAATTTTTTTATCCCCCCTTTCATATACAGTAATCACGTGCTCACCCTAAATGATATGGCACGGAACTGGATCGCGTCAACCCTTAACTTAACTTGAAAGGACCTACAGAACAGTAGCTGCTACATATACCACGTGGATGTAATAAAACTTTGGGTAATTTACGCTCACACACAAATAATCGCAGATAAAATTTATAACTCGATCGCGATTTAACTCACCGCCGCAGATATACGGACCGTTTAAAATTCCTTCTTTTCCTATAATTTCATTAAATAAGTACTGTACCAGTAAAATCTGTGAAAAACTAAAACGAAAAAAAAAAAAAAAGGGAGAAAAAAAAAACTCGAGCGAAGATGAGGGAGGATGACGAAAATGGCACTTTGAGTTGAGACCGACAAAGTGCTGAACTTTTGCATTTGCGTAGTACTTGCGTACATATTATTAAAACGACACGACTAGCTGGTTTCCAGATGGTCCCCAAATGCCTGGCTAATATCCAAACCTAGTGAAAACATTACTCAAGCAATCTGTCATTCTTAAGTAAGTGATCATCCATCGAAAAAGAAAAAAATATATATATACCGTACAGTATATATATATGTATTTTCAGAGCTAAAGGCCATAATACTTGAGCTGAGGAGGATGAGTTCAGTGAATGCATTCCGAGCTCTAACCAAATCAAGCTGCGCATTATCCTATAGAAATCAGCATCTCTTACGTACAGTACGTGCACCACGATATACGTGTGTATGTGGGGCCTCCCGGTTATCATTGCGACTAATAATAGCTCTCTAAAACTCATGTTTACCAAGTATTAAACAAACATTTCTCAAAGCGTCGGGTTATTATTGCTGCGAATATTGTGTGGGATTCGAAGACAGACTAAATGCATGTTGATGGAAGCTCGGCTCGCAAATGTATTTTGTTTTTACAAAGACAAACACTTTTTTCACACTTTGAATTATAACTGCGTGTAGGCTACGTACGTTATTTGTGCTTATGCATGTGGATGTAATCAAGCTTCTGGTTGTTGACTTTTTTTTTAAAAAAAAAAATAAAGGTGAAAAGTACATTCGCTTCTCAATTTTCATTCATTCAGAAATAGATGTAATAGATTTCGAAAAAAATTATATTATTTTACCCAACATGATACTTTCTTAAATAAAATCAAAAATAAATGCGACGTACCTTGTGGTTTTGGCTGAAAGCTCGTCATTAATGAGGTGTCAATGGACATTAACCGCGCGTTTTTCACAAATTAAAATTATCATTACACCGTAATTAAGTTTATACTGTACATATACATATCATGTTTGTTGTTATAGTTCGGCTTAAAATGGGTAATTAATAAAAACACTCCACGCGATTAAATCAATTAGGCGAAAACACTTATAATTATTTACCCGCGAAATCAAATTCCGTAATTGTGCAGTCACTTTCAAAACAGCTGATTGAACAATGTTGTCGGTAATTATTATAAATAAATAAAATAATATTTTAATTATAATAAAATTTTTATCTTTAAATAAATCATGTAAAATTAACAAAAATAATATTTATTTATTTTAAATTATATTTATCTTAAACATGGGCATTTTAAAATTTTTTATACGTCATGTTTATAAACATTTTGGCTCTTGTCTATAATCTTTCCTGTTACAGTAAGTATACCACCTGTACGACGTACGTTACGGAAGCAACGCTATTACAGGGTGTGCTCAATACTTCAGGGAAGGTTATAGACAAGAGCCAACACCACAATAATTTTTTTTTTTTTTTGTTCTTGTTCCCAGTTCCAAAAGCAGCCCAATAATAATTACTTTTACATGTCAATGAGATGTTAATTCGAAAAATCAATTTATTTTCAGTAAAAAATTGACATTTTATTTTTTAAAAAAACAAAATTTGATACCTTATTACATGTATATTTAAAAATAAATTTTAACAAGTTTATTATAATGGTATACATTATGTTGCAGCTAATGAGTAATGATAGAATTTTACTTGCACCATTTATTAAACGTGTAGTCGATCAAGTAAATTGCTATAAATTACAGACTGTCAAATATTTTAAATCACGCACATAGTTAACAACAAATGTGATCCGCAATATATCCAATATTAACAATTCTAAACTTGCTATAATATGTACACCAGCAAAAGTTTGACCACAAACATTAATTTTACGGAATTTACATAATAATACAAGTCCAAAAAAAAAAAAAAATCCATTATACGTAAACTGCATTATACAGTATGTCTTTCTAGAAATTTAATACGCATTTTTAAATTAACAAAATACAAACACAGATACACTTACTTGATATTTACAAAATAATTTTTTCTTAATAAAATCTCAGCTTAGTTCAAAACCAGACTCTGCTTCAATAGCGTATAAAAGTTTGGCTTTCAAAGTATATTCGTCTTTAAAAATTGGGAGCTTGAGAAGATTCATACAAGTGCTGGAAGTAGGTAACCTGTCTTCACTGCCAGCACTATGTATACAGAACGTTGGGTACAACTCCTAAAACAAACATTAATTTAACTTTAAAAATTAATAAACATAATAATTTCTACTATGGATACCTTAAAACCAAGTAGAGGTGGCCTTGAACAACTGGTGACAAATTTTAACAATTGCCGCTTTTGTTTTTCTGTAAAATTAATAACGACCTTCCAAAATGAATGCATTAATGGATGATCTTCGGTAAAGGCTCCTGCAAGACACAGTTACTGTATATTAAAATAAAATTTGAAACAGAAATTAATCGTCATACCAGAGTAAGTTGTATTAATTCGCAAATCTTCAATATCAATAGGGATTTGAGCTCCTGAAATTAGAACCTGCAATTCTTTCCAATCAAACATATGCAACCATTCGGGATTTACAACGTTAAACAATCCCTGTTTAAAGGCATTGCACTGAGCGTGAATCTAAAAACATAAAGATACCTTTTATTTAAATGTATAAAAGACTATTTTTATGCTTCTAGATTAACCTGTCGATTCAATTTGTAATCCGCCATCAAATGGATGTACCTAATTTTATTAGCTTCAATTACTGCAACTTTTGATCCGCCTGGCTCAAGTTCTTCAACCTAAATTTTTACATCAAAATTTTGTTATTATTTGCAAATGAGAACCTAGTTTTCTCATTAATACTTTAGTCTCTCCCAATTCTTCGTTTACAACGGTAAAGTCTAAGCCAAGATCAGCAACATCCCCGTCATAGTGTTTTAAAGACAGAAGATTCCTTTTTAAACAAAACGCAACATATTATATTTAATGAATTACGTTGAATACTTATAAGTACTGTATTAAAAACCTATATAAAACTGGATCAAGTGAACTAAGATGATCAATATCTACATTAGCAGAATGTCGACCAAGTATTTTTGAAAGAAAGAAGCTTGCAAATGGTAATTCAACTAACATATTTTCGTATATTGCCTAAAAAAAGATTTAAGATGTCAAAGTTAAAATATAACAATAAAAACTAACTACTTACTTTTCCTACAATTCGTCCAATAAAGTAGTAATGACTAAGAAAGTCGTCGAATAATAAATGAACATTAGGATTAGGGTACAATAAATGGTCCAACGTTAATATAAAAAATCCTCGATTTGGATTAAACGACGTCAATAGCAATTCGTTTAAAAACTCTCGTAAAACTCCACCTCCATCAATTCCAGCTTCATCCAAACCGACAAAGTTTACCAATTGAACTCTCATTTTCAATTTCAAATTTGGCTCTAAATATTAATAAAATTATTTCCTAAGATTTAAAAAAATAATAATACCGGTAAATAAATAAATACCATTTTGAGGTGAAAGCTTTTCGAATCCATCCTCATACAAATAATTTCTGCGAACTTGGATTTGAATTTGAGGACCCGCTAAAATTTCTGAAGTATCACTTTGAGTTTCACGCTTATTTTTGTATACCAAATGTTGAAAAATCTATAAAACGTATAATTATTGTAAACACAACAGCTATAATTTACACTTAAATTAATTATATTACCAAAACTCTGTCGTGAAATGGCACGAGAAATGGAAGTTCTCTTAAAATTATTCCGGTGCGAATGTGCACTATTGATACTGGTAAGTTATCTTCACCTAAAGTCATAAATACATAAATAATTTTCATTTCGACATTTAAAATTCAGCAAAATTACTGTTAGCGGGTATCATATTTCTTAAGGCTTGAAATCGTCTTCTAAATCTCAATCCTCTCATGGGCACATGCCAGTCTTTTGTCTGTAAAGTTTGTATAATAATATTATAAAAACAACCTTTTTTTATAAAAAGTTATTTTTACCCACCTTCATTACAGGTATTGAGATATGCTTAGCAATCCAATGATCTCTGGGGCAAAAACTTTTTCTTGAATCTCGAAGATGTAGTTGCCTAATTAAATTCACCGCCACCTAAAAATATTCCTCACATTTTTAATTTGACCGAAGTGCAGACAATTAAAACTTATAATCACGTTTATTACCTTGAATAAAAACACCCATTGTTGTAAATCTTGTTCTTCTGTATCGATATTCCTTTTTATATGACTAGTTTGAGTAATGCTCATCACAGCTTCGGTATAATCATCAGTGATGCTTGGTCGGCTAATTGGATTTGTCAACTCAATTAATCCTAAACATAGATCTCTCAGCGATAAAACTAAAGCGGCCAATTCGGCCAATGTAAATGGCATCAATGATTGCTGATTTTCTTGTTCCACTAAAAATTTAAATAAAAAACGCAACATAACAGTTAGCTTTAAACTAAAAAAAAAAACAAATTACAATTATCGACTTACTTCCTCCATTTTCGGTTCCATAAAACTCCGAATCATGCAATGTCTGAAATAAATAAGCCAGCAGAGAGCAAAATAAAACTATTACTGGAACCAACAAATTCCGTTCATATGTTGACAGAGGAAGTCCTTTTGATAAAAGTTGTAAAAGCGGTTGAGGGATTCTTCGGACATAGAGAAAACATTTTTAAAAAATAATTTTAGAAGCAATAAATGAATCATAGTTACCCAAACGCAGGAGATGTAGACATATTGGCAACAGAGTGCCATAAGTAGCGTAAAAAACCAGGTTTAAAAGCTAACGTGTGTAATAACCTAAATAGAAACATCTGTAATAATTTTCAAAATAATCATTCGAGCTTATATTACCTGTATTTATATATAGCTAACTTATTATGCATTAGTAAACTGTGGCAAATATGACAAAGAGCCATTAAATTAGATTCGTCAACATGATTTTCAATCGCTGATAAAAGCAACTGTACATGAAAATGTTCATTAGCAAGATTAGTTGCGTTTCCAACAATGGCACGAGGATCGTCTGAACTATAAAACTAAAAATTTGGCAATACATATTAAAAATAATGTGCTGCAGCCTACATAATAATCATAGTAGTTTACTTCTTGCGGAGTATCTTTAGCTTTATCATCATCTTCGGAATCAGAAGACATATCTTTCTCATCTGAAGATTCCAATTGAAAGTTATTTATAGTCGGCATTAGCAAACGAAGCACTTGTAGGTAAGTCCACAGCCCTCTTTCAACTAACAAAGCTAAAATACAATAATTAAGCAACAAAAAAAAAATAAATAAATAAATATTTACCTCTGCAATTTGAAGCTAGTGATAATAAAGAATATAACAAATATGGCGATGCCATAACTTCAAGTTTAATTTCGGTGCGACTAGCTCCATCATTAGTAGTATTGAAGCTCAAAAGTGCAGTAATGAAATCAATAAATGGAAAATTCTCGCCAATTAACAATAAAGATGGAATTATAAATTCTTGAACTTGACTGCTGAATCTCGGGCATAAAAAAGAGCTGCAAAATTCTCGCAAAACTAACTTTCTATTTAAAAAAACGCAAAATTACTTATGGTATACAAAAATCTAATTAACTTCAAAATTAAAAACACACTTAAAATTAATATCTTCCGAAGTCGATACAAATAATAAAGGCTTCTTCAATAGGTGAAATAAACTATCTGCCATAGGCGTTGACGCGGTTACCGATAATTCTATCGAACTTGGAATCATAATATCCACCAAATATCGTAAGCTTGAATAATATCCTTTAAAAAAGAAATCATTAAACTTTCATAAACATAAAATGAAACATGAAAATTACCTTTTTTTACGAGGTATAAAATAAACCGAGAAATTAAACGTTGACAACTCGTCTGCGCAATTGCACTTTTCATATATGAACTTTGATCTAAAAATACTTCAATAATTCTAAAAGGTAATGCGTAGGTTAACTTTTGAGCCACTGCAAACTTTATATATCTAAGAAAACAAATTTTATCATTTAAAATTATGAAGAAAAAAAAAATACATCATTTCAGTAAACTTACTCGATACATAATTTTAGAAATTTCATAAATTTAAACAACCATCGATCTTGAAATTGAACTAACCAATCAATAATGTTAGCCGAATGCCTTAATATTATTTGACAAAGCCAAATCTATTGAAATAATTAAAAAACAAAATTACATAATTATATAAATTATCTTCATTAAATTAAAACATTCTAAAGATTAGTTGAAATACCATTCTTGAAGAGTCGATAGATTTATCGTAAAAAAATAAAAATTTTATCAAAAGCTTTTCTAAAGCCGTTTCCATGCTATTTACAGTTGCATTATTAAAATCAGCTGATGCTTTTAGCTTATCAAATTCAAATCGTTCGTAATTTTTCTGCAAATACAAATTTAATACTGTAGTAAATTATCTGACAAAAAAAAAATAATCTAGTTTGCTAATTTACATGTTTTAATCTCGCCAAATGACCTCGAACAACCGCTTGAATTTTCATGGAACTGATCACTTTCCTTCTAAAATCCTAAAATAATTGCAAACAAATTTAAATAAACTCCCAATTAAATAAATAAACACTTTTTTATACCTCTCTTTTTTGCCTCTCTTGTGCTGCTCTCTGTATTAAATCTTCTCGTTTTTCCTATAAATTGTATAAATTAATCACATTTAGAACTAATATTAGTGTCCTCATAACCAATGAAAAAATGAATATGAAACTCCTCATAGAAATGTTTATCAAACTAAGATTAGTCATCAAGAAATACGGTAAAAGACAATGACAAATAATTCGATTCCGAATACTTCCTCGTAGACCGTACGAGTTCGAAAAGCCTAATAATTTATATCAAACTTTTAAAGCTTACCTTTGAACTCCAACCACCCAACGATTGCTGAGGTCTTCGGCGAAAATCTCCTTCGAAACTGTACATAATTATTTCTCAATGATAGTATCACCTTGACAGAGACATATTTCGCAAAATTAATTCCCTCAATTTTTGAAAATCATGGCTTTGAATCGCGCACTTACCTTGTACAAAAATTGTTATATAAATACACAGAAATCCAATAGAAATTGTTACCAGGCATAAATAGAATCGTCTTTTCAATAAATAGCTCCAGATATGCAACAAATGTCTAATAAAATTTTATCTCGGTTACTTTTTTCATTTTCAGACTCGAACAGTCTCGAAGATTTCCAAACTCAGCTACGGAAATGTCTAGCTAAAACAGCTGTTCATAGAGGGCGCTGAAATTGATGGCGAGGCCGAGGATTGACATTCAATGGGTTCACGGATAAACGGTTCACGACACAATATTTTTTAACATTTTAGAAGCAAATTTAAGCAGTGAGCCTTTTGTCGTGAACCATTTATTCATGAACGCTTTATACGTGAACTTTATGCCGGCCACGCAATTATTTATATTTTCTACGTATACTCACGTGCACGGTTATTTTTTTTTCCCCACGTATAAAATTAATACATTATTAACTCCAAATTTTGATATTCAGAAAATTATATAACAAATTTAAAAATTGCCTACAAAAGTTACTATTTTTTTGCATTATCTTAATTGTGCATTCAAGATGCCATTAAAATAGTTCCCCCTGGTTAACTGTTTCGAATTTTTAAATTAATTCCGATATTTTTCGTACTTTTAACACAAGCAATTACTATACTTTAATGCACCTTTATTGCATATCTTGAAAATAAATTTTAAATTTAAATTCTTTTTTTTTTTTTTTTTGTGTTTTGAGATTAATATGCGGTTTTTACTAAATAAAAATCGAATTATTTACATAAGACCACAAATAAATACAAAGTTTCGATGACAATGTATGCACAAATACAAAAATCTTGATCATTTTAATTTTTTCCCCATCTCGTTTCCAATCGTGGTTTTCTTTTTTTTTTCTCGTTATTTGGTCAACTGATTGCCAATATAATCCTGAATGAATCCACATTTTTGCTCTAACGTATATAATCGAATTAAAGGGCAGTGAGCGCTAGTTAAAACTTTTTCCGTTAATACTTTAAAAACTTCATTCGTGAAAAAAACTCTAACTTAGCATTATTGAGAAGCGATCTATCTCAGTTTTCACCTCAGTAATTTGAATTTCTACCAGGGTTCCTTCGCTATAAATTATTATCAACAATATTGTGCGTCTTTTTAAAGGCAAAAGGTCTTGCATTAAAATGGCATTCAACCTCCACATCGATCAACCTTTTAGCCAAATAAAAAAAATACTTAAAAAAAAAAACAAATAAGCCATTTTAGTAAAATTTAAAGGAAAAAACAAAAAAACAACTTTTTTTGAAGAAAATTAATTTCAAAAATTCTATACTAAGCAACAGAAAAATTAAATTTAGCACCTATATTTACACTTTTGTTGCATCATTCTTTTTCTCCCCACACAACTGTGTTCATTATTATTATTATTTCTGCTCATCCTTCTCTTGCTTAAAAATTAGCATTAATTTAAATCTTGGTAGTTTCAAAGCTGATGCTTTATAGCGACAACATACATATAATGGCAAGCCTCGAAAATATGAAAAATTAATTTATAATAAAATTAGTTTTAGTTAATATGATTGCTATTTCTTGTCTTTCCGACAACGTAAAGACAAGATCATTCAAATTTTTTGTTGAAACTGACGAATGATGCGCTTTGGAATTATTTTTTTTTTTTTATAACCCCGTAACGTTGGGGGTGGGAGTTTTGAAATTTGAATAGAATGGTCGAAAGTCTATGGCGGAGCATCACCGATTTCAAGATTTATGATTAGACGTCAGCCAAGTTAATCCTTCATATAGACCATCACCTGTCGTTGCGCACGAAGGCTGAACGTACCAGTTGCGATCACGAACGCGAGTTAATCCTAATTTTTCTTGAATTTCATGTGGTTTCATAGCTTAAAAATCATATTTAAAAAGAAAAAAAAAAGTTACTGCTGAAAATTTTTAAAAAGATTATAATATTTTATATACCATCTGGAAGATCTTGTTTGTTTGCAAAAACAAGTATGATTGAGTCTCTCATTTCTCTGTCATTGATTATCCTATGAAGTTCTTGCCTAGCTTCGTCAATTCGATCCCTATCAGCGCAATCCACTACAAAAATTAGGCCCTGAGTTCCTGTATAATAATGCCTCCACAGTGGACGGATTTTATCTTGTCCTCCAACATCCTAAAATAACAAAAAAAAAAATTATTTAAATGCCATCTAAAAATATACCAAGTTCAAATAAATTTTAATTACCCAAACGTTAAATTTGACATTTTTGTATGTAACTGTTTCAACATTAAAACCTACTGTAGGAATCGTCGTTACTGACTGGCCTAATTTTAATTTATATAATATAGCTTTAAAACAGAGAGAAAGAAAGAAAAAAAAAATCATGTTAAAGAAATAAAACATTTTTCAACGAGATATTTGAAACGATTATGAAGGATACTGGTTTTTCCGGCGGCATCTAGTCCCAACATTAAAATTCGCATCTCTTTATTACCGAATATTTTTGATAACAGTTTCCCCATCTCGGAAACGTTTAAAGACTATAAAATAAAATTAAAAAAAAAAAAAAAAATTAGTACACAATCATCTGAGTAATATACAAAAAGTCACGATCGAAGGAAGTTACACAGAGCTAAAAACATAAATAAAATAACGCGTGTTTGCACATGAAATATTTAACAACTAATTCGTTGACATTATAAATAAATTAATTCGAGCCCAGTTAAAAAATAAATGATTAAGAAAACGAGCGCTGCTCGCTCTAAATTTATTAGTCATCAAAACGATTAATGATGAAACAGGTAGCTGTACAAATCCAATGGGAGGAGGAAAGAGAGAGGGGAAAAATAACAAACATTTACAATCGAATCGGCATTTTTACGGCTTATACGGTACACAATTTAAAGCCGATATTTTCTACAAATACTTACTAAATCAAAAACCAATTTCTAGAAATAAATGTAGGTAAATGGGAGTCTGATTTGACAATAAAAACCGGCACCCACTCTCACCCCACCCACATACTCTCCTCACGCCTTTCACTCTCTCGCGTTTGAAATCAACGCGAACGCTTCAACTCTCTTTAATTCCGATATTACGGTTGGAGTGTTGTGAAGAAGAAAAATTGAAAATTTTAATATAATCCGAAATGACGTACGTAGCGTCTGGTATAGAATTGAATCGCGTTAGAATTACAGGAAGTCGTTTTTTTTTTATTTTATTAAATATGTAGATGCAGGGGTAGAAAACCGTGCATTGGCTTCTCTCTCAAGGGTTAACGTTGGGTACGGAAAACCTTCACAAAATGTCACGAAAAATTTGTTAATAATAATTACCAAAATTGAATAGAAAGTCCACTTTGCCGTCCGTTTTTCTCACAGCGCGACGTAACGAATTGGTGTGAGGATTTTTGATCTCTTATCTTGTCGCGTTAGCTCATCTGGGTAGAAAATTGTTTCAAATCTACTGAAATCAAATTCATTTACCTACTCGGCTTCCCCTCCATACAAATCCAATGGCGGGTAGCGAGCGAACTCCTTCTGGCGAAATACAATTATTTCTGCGCTCACGTCCGCTCTCATTGGTCCACCCAACCACTTCCGTTCATTCAATTTCAGAAAAATAATATTGATCACGTGCTGAAAATATTAATTCTCCAGGAAATATTGATATTTTACATTTTTTTAATTTATTATTTTTAAGTTTATTTCGGGTTGTTATAAAAGTTAACGAAATTTTTTTTTTATTTTTAATAAATGAGTAAGCTCCGCCCACACGCAATGAACACGTCACAAATTACCTAATTCAAATTTTTGAAAATAAGTTTAAGCCTTCCCAAGAAATGAAACATTTTCTTTACCCAGAAGTTATTTATATTTGACTTTTTTTACGTATATATATTTTTTTTCAGTTAAAAAATATTTGTACAGTAATGCTGTTACATGGGGCTGTTACATTAAATAGGTGTACATCTGTAAACGCAAATACGTTGGGCCTACCTAGTAATAATCAATTTAAGAGAATGGGGGAAAAAAGTTTTTATTTGTTACAGTAAAAGATTTAATTCAGCAAATGTATACACATTTTTAGTCCCAGTACAGATATTAATTTGCCTAATAATCAGTTTCATCGCTAATTATTTTTAATAAAATCTCACCCAAATTTTATAATGCGACTTGTAATGTGACGTTTACTGTTGCAGTTTAAACGCTTTTACTGTAACACGATAATTATAATAATTATTATAAAAATCTACATTAACATATTATAATTCCGCTGAAGTACCATGGTTTAAGATAAACCGTTATAATTAACTTATATATAATTTCATGCATTTCTTTTTTGTACTGCTTGGCATACATAATTAATTTTTTTTTTTTTGCGATTAAAACTCAAAAAGAAATAAACATTGAAGGGTACCCAATTGGTTTATGTATAAATGACTGAATAAAATAAATTCCAATTGTTTTACAGGGATTTAGAGCAATAATTCGAATATTAAAAAAATATAGTTATTATTAATTAATAAAAATTAAATGCGTAAAATTATGATTGCTGTATACGTAATTCCACTTTCATTCGCCATTCTTATAATCATGCACTTACTAAACGATTAATACCAAACATGACATAATATTTAAAAGAAAAAATTAATAAAATCAAAACCGAAAATTAAAATTGACGTTAAATTTTTAACAAGAAAAAAAAAAGTTTTTTTAAAAAAAAAAAAAAAATTGCTTACAAAAGTAATAAACCTGCAAGATCACAGATATTTGATTAAAATGAAAACAAAAGCACAATAATTGATTATTAGAATACAACCAAAGTTTCACGATATAATTATCATAGAATTATAATAAGAATAAAAGATGAAAAAAGTTAAAATTCAACCAGTGGACTATTCCGAATGTATAAAACCAATTTTTCAATCTTTCGAGTGTGACCATTTTGCTACAAATTAATTATTAAATGTGGATCTTATTAATAATTCTTACGTTTTCTATATGTATAAATATTCTAAAAACTTATTTACGGTTTGTAGTGATCGTTAGTCGCATTATACAATCGATTATATAGAATATAATACAGAATACGATTTTCTTTTTTTTGTTGTTGTTGTTTTGCATAAATTTAAAATATAGGATGGAAATCTGTTTGATAAAGTGATACCCATTTAAATTGTTTTTTTTTGTCTTTAGAAACATCATTGTTAAAGCACAATGTAACGAAAACAATAATTGTAAAATACGAACGGACACTTAGAACTTAGTCTAAGAAGAAAATTGCAACAAGGATTAAATTTATATAACTGTCTTAATAATTATTATTATTACCAAAAAACCAAATTTTATTAAAATTTGTTTTCAAGTAGTGAACTAGAAACCCATAAATAATTTATAAAAATCGCAATCTTTTATACTTCTCAAGACTAAAAATCACTATCAAACTAAAACTGGCAACATGATACAGTACAAACAAAAAATTAAATTAAAAATTAAAAAAAATCTGCAAAACGTAAATTGTCCATTTTTGATAATGATAACCAAAAAAAAAATCATTAAAATTTCCAAGATGACTACGTGCTAGAACGAAACAGTTAACCTATACCGAAATTGTAATTTTTGCTCTGTAGTAAAAATCCATAATAATAATAAACCCTCAAAGTTAAATAGGCGACTTAACCAATCTCAAGTCCAAAGACCTCTTTTTTTAAAAAAATAATAACCTAAAAGTAGAATTTCCTGAGGTGTGACTTTCAATTATATAATTGTAATTATATTTTTAGTGATCTCATCAATAAATAGATGAGAATAATAATTATAACAAAACGACTCAATATACTTAACACAGCACACTGATGATAAACAGATTAAAAAAAATTTAAAAATCAAGTTCATATCTTGATACGCAATATTATTCACTTTCTTGATCTCACATGTTGTAAAATGATGAATAAATTTACCGATAAAATTTAAAACCATCTTTGATAATAATTATTAAAGAATTAAAATCAAGAGCCATAACCAAAATTAACTCCCACAATCTTGCGTAAAATTATTTCACTTTGCATGTCATGACGTAAAAAGTGTATTTTTTTTTATATCTTCAATTAAATTGATGCGACACTACTGTCATCATTTTGCAGATTCAGTAGTTAATCCGCCCGTTAATTACACTAATCTTCGATTCACTAAACTGTTGAATTAGTAGAATTATTTGTCATATTTTTATTAAGACTCAAGTTTTGAAGACAGTTTCCACTATTGTTATTATTAGCATTACCGTCCTCTCCGTCGCCCCGGTTATAGTTATTATTGTTCGTAACGCACACCAACCCGTTACTGCTCGCTTCTTCCGAGTTTAAACACAAATAATCAATTTCACAGTTGTTACTCTCCCTCGTGGAAGTTGCGGACACAATTTTCGCGACAGGATTTAGCTTACTTCTCATTGTGTCTCCCACCGTTCCTTGCGAAGTCTTACAATTTTTATTGTCTAGATTTGGCGTTTGGGAAATTGGATAAGAGTTCAGATTAATATTTCGATTAAAATTAACCATGTCTTCAGCTTCCATACTGTTACACGTTAAATGCGTAGGCTCAGATGTAGGTGTGTTTCTAATCGAAGAACCTTCTAAAACGGTACAGGAAAAACTACCGCTATTTCGCCGATGGTGACGGCTGGATTGCGACGACGTGTGGTTATGGTGTTCGTCTCCTCCACCCGAAGTGCTAGTGTTAGATGGAGGCGTACGATTGTGATGCTGTCGCTTGTGATCACCAGAAATCAACGAATGCACGCTAGGACTCGACGATCGATCTCTGTGCGGCGATGGATTTTCTTGGTCGTCCAGGAAACGATCCATGTAATCCCTTAAAATATAAATTCAGAATAAAATTCGTTATTAACCTTAAATTGTGTTAAGTACGTAGTTCCTGGATGCAGCGAATATTTCTTCTTTTCAAGTCTAGTTTTATTTGCAAAAACGTCGTGACGTTCAGTCTTCTTCCACAGATAATAAAATTGAACTAATTCACCAACGGATCTCGTCCGAACCTGTTTCAAAAGAGAACAACGTACAGTTTTAAGAATTTTTCTTTCCTTATTCCAAATAAGATTCAATAAAATTAAATTAATTATCAAAACCAAAAATGAACATTTTAAAACTATGTAACTAGCTAACAATATTCTGGCACTGAAATTTTCTTAATACAATATAGATTAACTTTTAAGACCATGACTTTCAACGTTATCCCCTTAACTTCCAATGTTAAAAGTACAGAAATAATAAATTATACTTAATAATTATCCTATATTTCGTTTTAAAAAAATTTCCAATTGAGTTAACAAAGCTATTAATTTTGTATTACGATAATCACTTAAAGCTAATGCAGACAACAAACCTTATTTTGCTGCACTGAATGAAAATTTTTTCCATAAGTGCGCAACCCATTTTCGAAACTACAACATTCCTCTTCAGACCACAAACTCATAGTATCTGTAGCTGAAACTGGTTGCATCCTTTTTCTCCTCATGGCTTCGTCTGTACTGTGTCCACATTGTAACAACAAATAAAGAGCCTAAAAAAAATGCATCAGCAATAAAACTAATTGTTCAAATTAAAGTCACTTATTATTTTACCTGTTCATCGTCTCTCGAATGATTTCCAGTTGGAATCGCGTTTACGCCTGGTGGATTGTTTGCAGGCTGTTGACATCTCTTGAGATACAACTCAACTACGCAAAGTAAAGTTATAATTACAAGAAAATCATAAGCATTAATTAAATTAAAAGTTACTATCGACGTCCGATATCCTCGAAGGATCCCATAACAATTTATCATCATTTTCGTAAGCCGGGGCTCCATCGTACTTGCAAAGACCATCTGGAATGACGGCTTGATAATCTGATCCGACTTGAATTGTCTAATATTTGTAAAGAGACGAATTCATTAAATCACAATTACAATAGTTTATTCAGCTAACAAACAAAAAAAACCTTTTTCCAATCGTCGTCTTCATCTGGAATATAATCTTCGTTATCAGACTCTGATTCCGACTCGCTCTGATGGTGAGACACAGCCGCTGCGCATAAAATAAAGTAATGAGCATAAAATTAACCTCGTTCAATTATTATTAGTTTAAATTACATCGAAGAAGTCGACTAGTTGATGAGGAAGTGTCTACGCAATCCAACAAATCATTTACTGACATATCTTTGGCAACTTGATCGTCGATGTTAAGTAAATCTCTGGCAATTTCTTCTTTGTCCAAAGTCAAATCTTGATTGCTCAAAATTTCTTCCGACGAACTAGACTGCGTGTTATCGGCTTGATTACCGTCACTGTAGCCGTACATTGAAAGTAATTCTTCAATAGGCATATCTCCTTCCTATTAAATTAAAAAACCCGGCACTAAATAAATAATAAAAATAAGATTTAATAATAATTACAAAAATCAACCTTTTGCAGGTCATCAAGTTCATTTTGAACATCCTCACTGCTTTCCATAGCTTCCTCTTCCTCTAGTGTGCGCTCGTCGTCAAAATCGTTTACCAGCATCTCAGCAGAAGGATCAAAATCATTGTCTTTTACTTTAAAAATAACATAGAAAATCCAGAGTTAATGCATTTGACAAGCGTAATATATTTCAAATAAAATTTATTTTTACCTACCAGGATTTAAGTCGCTGCTGGTTGGCTAAAAATATAAATAAAAGTTAATAAAATTATCAACTATATTAATGTCGCATTCAATCAAAATCGAAAGACGAGGGCAAATTACCCGCCAATTGCGTAGGACGAATAAGAATAATAAATGCCATCTTTCTTAATTTACTTATTACTTAATATAAAGTTTAAATGACAAATTTAATTATTTCGAGTAAATTTACAATTGGAAATGTTTCTAAGTAATCGATATTTGAGCATAAATAGCAATTAAAAATTTGCCAAACTTACCTCCGCCATTTTGATTGAAATGACTGATGACGTCAAACCAAAGATCTTATACACTAAGATACGCGACTCCTATACCTTATACATGGGAGAAAAGGAATGCGCTACAGTGCTGCCC
>JAQGAZ010001887.1:0-23150 GCA_034692225.1 Polydesmus complanatus | reverse complement strand
TATTTATTTTCTCAATTTTAGGACATAATCAATCACGTGATTATTGATTTAATCTCCTTGATTACAAATGCAAAGGGAGAGGGAAGGGGGGGGTGGGCAATGTAAAAACTTTGAACGTTGTTAGGAATATTCCGTATACATTTTACACTGTAGTTCACGTTCCTTTTGATTGTAGGTCACATTCTAAGGATAAGGAGAACCCTCGATGAAAACTTTGCTCGAGGCTCTTTTCCACTACATATACCGGACATGTCCGCTTAGTATTTAATTATCGCGTTTTTAACTTTTAGAAAAACTTGTACCGCACATAAAATAATTTTTGGCGGGGCTTATTAAACACGGGAATCTAAGGTTAATTAAGGAAAATTGTACTTACGATTTGCACGAGTTTCAAAGTGTCAGCTGAGACTAGTGGGAGGAGGATAAGGAGTAGGGTAATAATAAGATGAAACACGCGGAAACAGTTCGCTCGGTTTGACATTCTCCGAACCATCCTAATACAGTATATAACCCGATCGCTATTTTAAGAAAATTCCAAAATGTTGAACCGCGGACCCAGCTCGCGTTAAATTTAGAACTTTCTCTCTCTCGGAGTCTCTGTCGTTGAGGATGCGGGTAGAGAGTGTGGATCACATGGGCTGTGTGTGTGTACGGAGGTGTCTATAGGGTGGGGTGGGGGGGGGGGGATTACGAGGCGACGAAAGAGGGTGGGGTTTGGAGTGCTAAAGTGGAGGAGGGGGTGGAGCTAGTACCGCTGATAGGAAGCCAACTAAAATAAAAGATACAATAAAATTCTTATTATGGTTTATCGTTGGGATTTCAATTAATGTGCGAAAATGTTTTTATTATTGTTTTTGATATCTTTTTGCGCAGACCTTGATATTTAAATTCCACCACCCACTGTACGTTTCGAGTAGAAATCAGCTGATTTTTTCTTGTTTCCTTCAATGAAATCACTTTTATTTTAATAGAAGAGTCACTAAATAAATATTGCATATTATTGCGGTTGTTATTACATGTTCTGAGAGAGTGTAATTCACGATCAAAGTGAGAAAAAATTCTTAATTTATTTTTAGAATTTAAATTGTTTTTTATTTACATGTATTTTTCGTCTTTTATTATTATTATTGTTTGGCACTTGTAGAGCGTTTTGATTAATATCATTACAATTATTAAACCTCTACATAAAATAACCTCCAATTGAAGACCACCTCTGTTTCGAGACCACTCCTCAAAAACGTCCCTCCCATTTTCTTATGTTAATGCACCTCTAATAGTGGACCACCTCTACTACAAGACCATTTTAACTGTATTTTCAACAGAGGTCTCTATTTGAGGAGCAAGTGAGATGGTGCGCAGTAGCGTTGCGCAGTGAGAGATGATGACGTAGTGAGTTGTATTGGAGTGTGTTTCAATAGATACACTTGTAATACGCCATTACAATTTACAACAATACAATTCTACTTTAAAGGTCAAAAGCCACTACAATAATTACAAACACAGCAGAACTTTGAAAATTCGAACTGTTTTTTTTTTAATTATTATTCTCAAAAATGAGACACAAATGAGTTTGTTGAAGTTTTGGATGTACATATTTGATGTGTAAAGTTATTTAATAATGCAATCTGCCTGATTGAGAATAGCAGAGTGACGTAACTTTGCGAGCGTGACTGTGCGAACATTATCAAAATAACGCAGGTAGTGCGGTAGAATTGCAATAGATGGCGCTAGAAAGATTGCGGACACATTCTACTCTTATTCCGTTACGTTCGCCTATGAATATTATACCGTACAGTATTACGTAGAGATTGACGTAATCAGGGCCTGGCTTCCGCTCATGTTGGATGTACATGTATGGGCCCGATACATATTTGAATTTTGAAACACAGAATGGAACAATTCAATATTTAAAAAAGTGATTTAAATAAAGTGTTTCCACGTGTCATTCAAATATTTAGAATTATTAAAAAGGATTTAATACGAATTTAGTTGGGTACCGTTTTTTATACGAACACCGTGTAGATGTTAAAATGAAGGTAGAAAACTATGAATGACTTTTGACTGTATACAGTGTATGTTACACGTGGTTAGAAATGTTCCTGGCAGCACTTGGCCTAATTGGAAATTTGCTAATGAGTAATGAAAACACACACTAGTTCACACATATACATACAGTTGACACTCAGACTGAAACATAATGTAATAATAATACATATATACATGGGTGCGCATTTGCAGTGAGAGTGCAGTGGGTACGGGTAGGGCAAATGTATTCGTCGGTTGAGATGGAGAGAGAGAGGGATGGAGAGTGTGGGGAGAGATGATTGGTGCGGGTGACGTTGCGTGTAATTTATGAGATTGAATGTGTATACGCTGATGATATTCATTGAAACGGTTATTATTATTTGGGGTGTGGGTTGAGGTGACGTAGGAATGTCGTCTGTGGATTAATATATTATACGAGAGAGATCCGAGTCAGTGTTTAATTAGATCGCAAGTTCAAATATTTGGGTTGCACTTGTTCGCGGCGGAGGTTTAACGCTTATGCAGATTACAAAAAAACGTAATAAAAAAAAAAAATTATATATTTTGGCCCCTCCCCCCTCCCCTAGCGTTTCTCTTCGCCTCATCTCTCTCCCTCCAACTCTCCATCTATCTAAGATTTATGATTCAATTTTCTTGTTTACATTTCGGCGTCAATTTGACTTCTACTCGAGCCTCGATTTGCGCGAGAGGCTTTTCATCGATACCGTAATAATAATTCTCGCGCTATTCGAGACATAATTCACGCGAGGGCCACCTCTACTTTGAGACCACTTTTGTTTGGAGACCACCTCTAATCAACTCTTATACGCCCTCCGATTTTATCATGTTAATACACTCCTCTAATAGTGGACAAGCTCTACTACAAAAAAAAAAAAAAAAATTCCATTTTCAAATTTCAATGGAGGTCTCTATTTGAAGAGCAGTGAGATGGTGCGCAGTAGCATTGCGCAATGCCGGATGATGACGTAGTGAGTTGTATTGGAGTGTGCTTCAATAGATACACTTCTAATAGTAGACCACCTCTACTTGAAGACCATTGTAAGTCCCATTATCAATGGAGGTCTCTATTTGAAGAGCAGTGAGATGGTGCGCAGTAGCATTGCGCAGTGAGAGATGATGACGTAGTGAGTTGTATTGGAGTGTGCTTCAATAGATACACTTGTAATACGCCATTACAATTTATAACAATACAATTCTACTCTAAAGGTCAAAAGCCACATCATTTAACATTTTATTAGCACCAAAATTGGATACCATTTTTAAAAGCGTCCCCAACGTTGGTCTTGAAATAGAGGTTTAACTGTAGTAAAGTGAGATGAACGTAATCGCGTAGATCGAAGTTGCGTAAATCGAGGTTCTGGTCGAAAGTTATTTTTATTTTAATAAAAATGTTTCCGTCTTATTTCTCGGTTGATTAAATGGAGCCAATTAAACGGAGATAGATGTGTGAAGCGTTGCTACAGGTGACGTCAATCGTCACGCTCGTCCATTGTCAAGGTGAACGACCTAATTTAATATGCCTTCTAAGCTTCTATTAAGGTCTTGTGTCCACACTGTATTTAACTAAACTCCTCGGATCAATACTTATTAAATCGATCTATCGTTTGAGGCTTCTTTTTTATTATTATTTTTTTTTTCCCCTAATAATTTCTAGGAAATTATTGATTTGAATTTTTTTTTTTGATGGGTGGTAACGCATTTGCCTTACCTTATGTACCTGTATTTGTTATTATTTTTTTAGCCTTAAAAAAAAAAAAAATAATAAAATAATAATATTGATTTTAAGTTAAGAGTTAACCTGCATTAGCTCTGAGTGAATTACTTTAAACTTATTGTAATATCTACAAATGTATAATATTTATTCTTAATGGATAATTTATTTTAATCCATTTTTAATACTTTATTGGAGGTTGGATTGGTTGTTATTTTGAAGCAATGTACAACGAACTGTTCAAAAGCTGTTTTTTTAGTATAAATTTAATTTCAATTAAGATCTATTTTGAACCTTCGTTATTTTCTTCTACTTTCATGTACACGGTGTCCGCAAAAAAAAAAACCCGTACCCAATTGAATTCCTCTTAAATCCTTTTAATAATTGTAAGTATTTGAATGACACGTGGAAAAACTTTTATTTTAATCACTTTTTTTACTATTGAATTGTTCTATTCTGTGTTCGAAATATCCACTTCCGGTCTGATATCTCACTTAATCTTCCGTTTAACGAAAGCATTTTAGCTTAAGCGTGATAAGCGATGGCGGCAGGTGATGGAAACTCTGCCAGTCGACAGCGGACATTAAAGCGGAACGGTTGAACGCATAGCCCCAACCGTTATTCAACGCGTTCGGCTCTGTAACGGATAAGCGAATAAATTCATCAACGTACTAAATTTCAATGCTTTATGTCATTGAAAAATAAAACCAATTATTATGCACAAAAATAAACGCTCTTCGGTAAAAATTGGCGCGTAGTAAATGCACATTTTCTGAAAACAACAGAAATGTCGTGCACAATCTTTAAGAAAAAAAAAAAATCTGCTCGAATTGTGTGTTTTTTTTTGTTTTTTTTTTGACAATAACTTATGCAGAAAAATGCACAGTGTGTTGCAGAAAATGTGCATAAAAAGTGCGGTGTAAAGTCGATAGAATTTTATTGATTAAAGAATTCTAAACATACTTATTTTTTTAAAAAAAAATATATATATATATTCTACGAATGGTTAAATTATCAGGTGCAAATTATTGATTTTTTAGTATAATATAAAATATGAATAGTTTGGTGACATGCGCAGTGAACGCCGCCCTATAGTTAAGCACGAAACACGTTTTTGTTGTTATTGTTGTTGTTTAGCTGTGTATAATAATTATATATGGTGTTTGGTTGGTACAGTGCGTAATTATTATACTTTTGCCAGTGGATTAGAACAATATTTTCTCTTCTCCAATCACCTAATTAGCATCGAAGAAAATTATGTGAAACGGATCGTAAGAACGAATAGGAAAAGTGAGTTTTAAGTTTGCGCATGCGCCAATTTTATGAATTTTCTTTTACACAAATTATTGTTTTCAAGTGTCAACGTTATCCATTTACATTATTTATTTATTTAACGTGAAGTTAAATTTTTTTTTTTTTTTTTTTTTGGTGGGTCTATAAAAATGTATAGGATAATTAGCTTATTAATTATTAATAGAAAAGATGGAGAGGAGCGCATGCGTCAAACATCGAAATTATATTGAATTTATTACAAAATGAATATTTTGTTTTTGTTTATTTAGTTAAAATAAATAATAAATTTATTTTTGTTAGAAAAAGTTAATATATATATAAATATATAGCCTATATATATATATTTTTTTTTTGAGCTAATTAAAAACGAAACATACTTTGATTTTGTGTGGTAAACATTTATTTAATAAAGAAATATTCGGAGTATAAATACAGCAGAATTTTTATTATTGTTTTTATTTTTGCTGGGCAATTTAAGTTAAGAAAAACTTTTTACCCAGTTGTTTTTTAATACAGAGAAACCTCTATTTCGAGACCACCGTTAAGACCGACTGAAAGTGGTCTTCAAATAGAATTTTCTTTAAAGAGATTAAAATGTTAAAAATTATTGTTGTGGCTTTTTACCTTTAGAGTAGAATTGTATTAGTATAAATTGTAAATAAACCCCTCTATGGTTTTCAAAAAAAATAAAATTTTTCAAAAAAGATAAAATTTTTCGAAAAAAAAAAGTTTTCGAAAAAAAAATGTTGCTTACAAAAAAATTTAAAAATTTTTTTTTTTTTTTTTGTTAATTTTTTTAAAATTTTTTTTTTTTTGAATTTTTTTTAAAATTTTTTTTTTTTTTTTAAATTTTTTTTAAAATTTTTTTTTGAATTTTTTGTAAACAAAATTTTTTTTTTCGATAATTTATTTTTTTTATTTTTGAAAACATATACAGTATATTTTTTTGTTGGATTTTCTGAGCCACCATAGATCTCCATTGAAATTGGGACTCAAAAAGAGAGTGGTAACGGTCTTGCAGTAGAAGTGGTCCACTATTAGAGGTGCATTTGCGAGAGAAAATCGGAGGGATATGTCTGAGGCGGTCTTAAAGTAGAGGCGGTCTTGCGTAGAGGTTTCACTGCTTTGCTTTTAAGAGATGACTTTTTTTTTTTTTTTTACAAAAAAGTCTCCTAACTTGACATAACATTTCTTAACCCATTTTGTTCAATAAGAAATAGGATTACATGTACTGTATTTTGGAGTTAAAGTAGAGGTGGTCTTGCTTAGAAGTTTCACTGCTTTGGTTTTAAGAGATCGACTTTTTTTTAAAAAAAAAAAAAAATTTCTTAACTTGCCATAACATTTCTTATCCCATTTTGTTCAATAAGAAATAAGATTACTGTATTTTGGAGTTGGAATGTAGTGTAGACTGTAGCTATCCGGTTGACCGATTTCTAATCTGTTTATCCGCGGCATATCCACCGCCGCTTAGCATGAGCCGGGAGGGGGGGGGGGGGGGATGGAGATGCCGATGCATAATAATTCCTATTCACTATTGCAGCACTCGTCAATAGCTATAAAAAGTGAAGTTATTTGTTTGTACGAGCGTTGTTTTGTCGTCGTTGTCATAGAGTCGAGGCGAGGGGAGGCGTTGGAAGCCGGTGTAGTGACGGCGGCGGCGGCGGTCGATTGATCGACCTTGAGTCGGTCGGGAGGACGTTGACACCCGCCGCCACTGCTAGTGCTGCTGCCGCCGCCGCTGCTGGTGTCGGGTGGCAGCGGAGCTCTACTACTGTCAATTCATTTCTCTACGGATCGGCTTCGTGTGATTATCGATTGCGAATCGAACCAGAGACAAGTTATAACGTAGACTCGCTCTTATTTTTATATATATAGGAATTTTTTCTTCCAGCCAATTCAATATCGGAAGTTATTGGAACGTGATCCGTGGACTCGCGTTGCTATTAGTTTTAGAAGCAGACATTTCCTTTCCAACTTTTAAGTTTATTTTTAGTTTTCTTAAAAAGATTTTTTTTTGAAGCAGGATTTATAATTTTGTTTACTTGTTTTTAAATTCTCCGCTTCAATTTTTTTTTTAATTGATTTAGTCTACTACGATAGTTCATTTTTTATTACGTCATATATAAATACACTTTTTATTGCGTAATAAATAATAATATTACCGTTATTAAGATTTTATGATTTTTTTTTTTTTAATAATAAGAAATAAAAATCAACTTTATTGATTTTTAAATCTCTACTACGATTGAAACGCATGGCTAATGATAATACAGGGAAACCTCTATGCAAGACCACCTCCGTTTCGAGACCACCTCAAATACGTTCCTCTAATTTCCACTATGTGAACGCACCTCTAATAGTAGACCACCTCTACCACAAGAGCATTTTAAATCCCATTTTCAACGGAGGTCTCTATTTGAAGAGCAGTGAGATGCTGCGCAGTAGTAGTGTGCGCAGTGAGAGATGATGACGTAGTGAGTTGTATTGGAGTGTGGTTCAATAGATACACTTGTAATACGCCATTACAATTTATAACAATACAATTCTACTCTAAAGGTCAAAAGACACAACAATTAACATTTTAATAGCACAAAAATAATTTTTAAAAAAAAATTCTATTTGAAGACCACCTCTATTTAAAGACCACTTTTAGTCGGTTCCAAGGATGATCTCGGTATTTTAGCATAATTTATATGCTATAGCGGCACTAATAATATTTCGAATACAAATTATTTGACGAAATAAAGTTATATATTTGAATGTATGGTACTAAGGCTGTACAGTACAATGTGATGTACATGTATTGTTATTGCGATACAATTTGTTTACTTTTCTATTCATATTAAATTTTATTTCTCTCTTAATTCCAACCTGAAATTTGATGAAAAATCTTCTCTTTCAAGTTTCAATCATTATAATACCGGGTGTTTCAGAAAGTACTATCCAACTTCTTTCTTGTTATTCATTTATTTATTTATTTTTTTTTTTAAACAAAAAAACAAAGGCAAAGTTAATAACTTTCTGAGTTTCTCTGTAAAATGAATTAAACTTAAAAGTTTTTATTTTTGCTATATAAAAAAAAATAAATAAAAAAAAGTACAGGCAGAAGTTGTATATTTATTGAACACCCGGTATTCTTTCCAAAAAGAAATTTAAAGCGCAAAATGTATTACATTATTTTCAATAATACAGTAATTGTGTTGCGTAGTTCTAATGATAATATTGATACGGATAAAGTTCGCGGGGGGTGATACGAGGTCAGCTTGAAATTCAAATCAATTTCGGAGGAAATAATTTTATTATTATTATTATTATTATGCGTATTTAAATTTAATACGTGGCCCATTGTTTTGAGTTAATGAGCGCGCTCCGTGCGATTTCTTTGTCCGAGTTGAGTTTGAACCGCAGCCGAAAAGTCTATTAATGCCACGTACCACATTCATCATTCGCGTATTGGTTGTGCTCGCCCTACATGTACATGTACATGGTGTTGCGAAGGGCGTCCAACTGGGTTAAATAGGCGGTACCACACGTAGGCCTACTACTACTACTACAGTGTACTAGAGGTCTGAAAATGTCAAACGAGAAAAAAATCGGAATCAGGTTAACTGCACCTCCGATGCTCAATCTTCCTATTTCCATGGATCTCGTATCAATACGTCGATAGAAAACAAGCACGTACATCCATATACACGGTGATGCGATAAAAAGTATACCCAAAACTTTTTATTTCATTATACAGTGAAGCACTGAAACCTCTATTATAAGACCACCGTTGGGACCGGTTAGAAGTGGTCTTCAAATAGGATTTTTTTGTGCTATTAAAATGTTAATTTAGTGTCTTTTGCCCTTTAGAGTAGAATTGTATTGTTATAAATTGTAATGGCGTATTAGAAGTGTATCTATTGAAGCACACTCCAATACAACTCACTACGTCATCATCTCTCACTGCGCAACGCTACTGCGCACCATTTCACTGCTCTGCAAATAGAGACCTCCATTGAAAATGGGACTTAAAATGGTCTTATAGTAGGGGTGGTCCACTATTAGAAGTGTATCTATTGAAGCACACTCCAATACAACTCACTACGTCATCTCTCACTGCGCAATACTACTGCGCACCATCTCACTGCTCTTCAAATAGATACCTTCGTTGAAAATGGGACTTAAAATGGTCTTGTAGTAGAAGTGGTCCACTATTAGAGGTGCAGTAACATGTGGAAAATCGGAGGGACGTAGTTCAGGTGGTCTTCAATTAGAGGTGGTCTCGCGTAGAGGAAAACATCTTAGAATGTTTAATAATTAATTATCTATCAGACATTAAGAGTTTACACAGCATGAATTCAAGTGTGGCTTACTTTTTACTGAAAGACCGTGTATTTTTTTTTTTTTTTTTGCCCCCAAAGCGTTATAATTCTGCTGTAATTCTACACCCTAATATACTGTATAGAACGAGTATTTGAAAAATATAAGTTGAAACGTAATTTTGCGAATGGTACACTTCAATTTAACCTATTATTTTGTGAAAGAGAGATAATCAAAATAAATGTTGTTTTTTTGTTGTTGTTGTTGATTATTATAATAAAATTAATATTGGAAAATAAAATCGCGTAGGAAATTTCAATTGAGATTGGATTAAACAGCGTATTATTGTAAAAGAGATATTTAAACCCACAAAAAATAATAATAATAATTATTACGATTCAGCTGACACGTGATCCTCGGGATTAAGTTATTGATTTGAAGAACAGCGCTTAATAAGAAAAAAATTACAGCGGTAAAATGAAGATAATTATTATTCCGAATTAAATATTCAAATTACTGTATTAAATTTCTTTGCGACACGAATTGAGGGCACACAAATTATTATTAAGGGTACTCTACAGGGATATACAGTATACTCTCGCCCCACCCCCACTTCCCCTTATAAAACTTTTTGACTAAATTTAATAGAAGAAAATGTGCGTTGAATTTAATTATTTTCAAAGTGCAAGCTTTTTATTTTAATATGTTTATTAAGTGAAGACGAAGTGTTTTCTAGACGCTGGTTGGTGGCAAATCTTTATGCGCTTTACTCACAAAAATATTATTTATTTATTATTTCCATCATTTCAGCACTTATTATTTTTTTTTTATTCCTACATATTATAAACCCGGTAATTGAATGGAAGCTTGCAGCAATAGGTAAACAAGTACTGTACACGGTGTCCGTGAAAAAAAAAAAAAACGTATTAAACTGAATTCGTATTTAATTCTTTTTAATAATGTAAATATTTGAATGACACGTGGAAAAAAACTTTTAAGGACTTTTTTAATATTGCGCAAAATAGAACAATTAAATATTTAAAAAAAAAAAAAGTTCTTAAAAGTTTTTTTCCACGTGTCATTCAAATATTTACATTATTAAAAATAATTTAATACGAATTCAGTTGGGTACGTTTTTTTCCCGGACACCGTGTATAAAGAACACCTTTTAACTCAAAAAAAAAAAAAAAAATGTTTGCTGGAAACTCTTTCAATTGGCTTTTCCGAAAATTAAGATGAAAATCCAATTAAAATAAAAAGCGCTTTTGTTTGAATGTACGCTTATTATTAAATTTACGTCTTTTGACACAGCTTTTATTATTGATTTTTTTTTTATTTAAATAAAATAATAATTAATATTGTTATTAATAGACGTAGACTTAAGAAAAGGTAAAGCCACGTTTTCTTTTTCGTTCTCGTTAATTGCGCTAACGTTTTCTCATTATTTTATTTATTCAAAGTTATCTCTCGGTTGTTGTTTATTAGATTAACTTTCACCCCTCCCCCCCCCCCCCTTCCATCGCTAAGCTTGTTTAGTGAACAGATCACTAATCTCGTTTGCATAAGACACGAAGGTGACCTTGAGCTGAGAAAAGTCTTTTGATGTAAACAAGAGAAAAATAATTGCGATGAGTTTGACGTTGGCTGTCACCGTCGACACCCCCCCTGCCCCCCCGCTACACGCAATTATCACCGGGTATTCATGTAAAGAGATGTGTGTGTGTATGGGAGAGGAGCGGGGACAAAATAATAACAAGTCAAAGCCGAATTTAATTACAAAAATTTTACACTCCCTCCGACACCTCCTCCTCCTCCTCATTTGAATGTCACTCGCGTAGACGCCATTAATTAAGATCATATTTGAAGGAGGATGTATGGGGGGGGGGGGCGGAGTGTTATTGACCTAATCTCACTGTTGACATTTGAGAGAGTAGAAGGGGGGGGGGGGGGGTGGAGAGTGATGGGAGAGAAACTTATTCAAAGCGACATTTCATTTTACATTTTATATGCACTGTATATAGATTTTATTATTATTATTATTTTCGTTGGTCGATGTGAGATATGTACACGGTGTCCGTAAAAAAACAGTACCCAACTGAATTAGTGTTAAATCCTTTTTAATAATGTAAATATTTGAATGACACGTGGAAAAACTTTACTTTAATCACTTTTTTAATATTTAATTGTTCTATTTAATGTTCAAAATATCCTTTTCCGGTCTCAACACAAGCCTTATACCCACTCACTACGCTCTGTTCTCATTCCAATTCGTCCCCCATATGGTTGTATCATACGTTGATGCACTTCTTCAATACTTTAGATTTAAATTTAGTAGACTGTAAAAATATGGGGTGTGATGCGAGAAAAGGTTTACGAGAAAAAAAGAACAGACGTTGAAGCCAACGAATGATACAATCAGATGAGACGAATTCCATCAAGCTGCAATGAGAACAGAGCATAGTGAGTGGGTATAATGCTTGTGTTGAGACCGGAAAAGGATATTTTGAACACAGAATAGAACAATTACATATTAAAAAAGTGATTAATAGTAAAGTTTTTCCACGTGTCATTCAAATATTTACATTATTAAAAGGAATTTAATACTAATTCAGTTGGGTACAGTTTTTTTTCCCGAGCACCGTGTAGAAATGCAAGCGGCTGTGTTTTGGTGTCGCAGCTATAGTAACGTGCAGTACGGTAGAAGCGAACGAAAAAAGAAAAGTGTGTTTTGAGTCTCGTGTCAATCACCGTTGACGACATGCATTTCGAATGGAAGCAGGGGGTGGTAGGGGAGGGGGGTAGGTTGGGGAGGGGGGGGGGGGGTGAGGAGGAGGCAGATGTGGAAATTAGTTCGATTCGAATTCCTTTGGGATTAAACATCTCGTCAATTTGTTTTCGCCTCCTACTTAAAACCTACGTCAACGTGTTTCATTCCAATTGATGCGATGGAGATGGAGCTTTCTTTCACTTGTTTGAATGTGGAAGGTAGGGTGAACAGGTGCCCCTTAACATTAGGACCCCCCTTCTATTTTTTCGGGGTTTAAATATAATATTCATATTTGTATTTTTATTTTTGGTTTTGAATTCGAAATTTGTTCCGAGGTTGGGGAATTTTATTTAATGACGCTCCAGTTACATGAATAAAACATACGGTGAGTTGACATTTGAAATTATCGATTTCTTATAAATATATATATTTTTTCTTTTTCTTTCGATAACGTGTATATACGTCATATACGTTTGTTGATATTGATTACGTTCGATGTTTGATATATATTTTCGAATCATATTTTTTTTTTTTTCTTTCTAAAAGTGATTTTTAGCGTGTGAATTATTAATCGATGATTACCATACGATTGAGAATTGCTGGTCGATATCGACATGATTAATATTTTTATATTTTGGAGCGAGAGCGTTTATAAGGATAGGAGGAGTGAATAAAAGGGGAAGGGGTGGGGAGGGGGGGGAGTAGGTGCTGAAAGGAGATTTAGATTCCAGACTTTTATTGATTTTTACTTATTTAGAAAGTGTTTCAAAAGTTTTTTTTTTCTCTCCCTCGGTTAGCAACAACTCCAATTTTTAAAACTATTGTTGGTTTAAAGAAAATTATAAAACCACCTCCAATTGAAGTCCACTTCTGTTTCGAGACCACCTCAAAAATTATCTCTGATATTTCCATGTTAACGCACCTCTAATAGTGGACCACCTCTACTATAAGATCATTTTAAGTCTTAATATCAATGGAGGTCTCTATTTGAGGAGCAAGTGAGATGGTGCGCAGTAGCATTGCGCAGTGAGAGATGATGACGTAGTGAGTTGGATTGGAGTGTGCTTCAATAGATACACCTCTAATAGTGGACCACCTCTACTACAAGACCATTTTAAGTGTCATTTTCAATGGAGGTCTCTATTTGAAGAGCAGTGAGATGGTGCGCAGTAGCATTGCGCAGTGAGAGATGATGACGTAGTGAGTTGTATTGGAGTGTGCTTCAATAGATGCACTTGTAATACGCCATTACAATTTATAACAATACAATTCTACTCTAAAGGTCAAAAGACACACAATAAACATTTTAATAGCACAAAAATATTCATTCTTTTTAAAGAAAATTCTATTTGAAGACCACTTTTAGTCTATCCCAACGGTGGTCTCGAAATAGAGGTTTCACTGTTGTAACTTTTTCTCAAAGGGCGTTTGCAAATTATTCTTTAACTTTTAAGTAAAAATGGTTTTTGTTTATAGCTTTTTTTAAAAAAATAAATAATTGTTTTTAAACTACAATTAAAATCAGGAAAATGGAGTTTGCTGTAGTTCCAGTACGTTGAGCATTTAATTTTGTTTTTAAGCGTATTTTACAGTAAGCAGTGAGAGAGAGCAAGCTGCAGCAGGTCACTCGCATAAGTAATGCGCTGTAATAATAAAAATTTTGCTCAGTCATTTTTAATTATTATTTTTAAAAAAAAGTGTACTGTACATAATTTTTTTTTTTTTTTTATAAAAAAAAGACTTAATTTAAAAATGAACTTTTAAAAGAATTACGTGTAGGCCTACGCAGTTTGCCCCTTAACCCCCTCTTTTTATTTTTGCAATGTGTAAGTGAAGACGGGTAAAGATTCTTAGAGAATGAGTCAATTGTTACGTTAAAAATGGCTAGGATCTAATTAAGCGGTCACCGTAGATTGCTTCTGCCCCGTACGTTCGAAGCGGGGAGAATGAAAAGAGCCCTAACTTTGACTCCCGCTGCGTTTCCTAAACGCTTCCTAGAACTATTTCACGCATTTTTTTTTATGCATCTCTCTATTATTATTTTGTTTGAATTTACCTGAGCGGTAGGCACAACGAGAAACAGGAAGCGTATGATCTATTTAACCGTGAACTGGCGGGGCCATAAAAAGGGGATCGGTGCTAGGTAGGGCCAAGCGCCATTATAATGCTGGAGGCAAACCCGAGGAGAGAGAGACCTTGAAAATATGTTTTCATGTGGGACTCCTATTATAATACAATCTTATAAATAAATCTATTCGTGTGAGTAATTGCTGAATTAAATGAGCGATCAAACAACAGAAAGAAAAGTAATTACACGTGCAACCTACGTGTGTCGTGTCGAACGAGTTAAATATTCAAGTTCATTAAAACTATTAAACTCAGGATCAACTTTCCATTTTTTTTTTTTTTTTTTGGTTTTGTTAAATGACGTCATTGTGGTGTCTCACTTCTTTTACTCGTTGAACTGACCAAATTTTTAGCCCAAAGTTTGAGCATGTACACGGTGTCGGTAAAAAAAAAAAAGCGTACCCAACTGTGAATTAGAATGAAATCTTTTTAATAATCTGAATACATTTTATTAACACATGACCAGAGCACAGAGAGTGGGTATGATGCTCGTTTTGCTGAGACCGGAAGTGAATATTTTAAACACAGAATAGAACAATTAAATTGTTCAAAAAAAAAAAAAAAAGTCTTTTATAGTGAAGTTTTTCCACGTGTCATTTAAATATTTACATTATTAAAAAGGGATTTAATACGAATTCAGTTGGGTACGGTTTTTTTACGGACACCGCGTAATCAAATGTGCAGCTGAAAAGTAGTGAGCAGAAAAGCTATTAATATAAGGCATATAAAATGAGATTGACACAGGTTGTTGAGAATAATTGATGGCGAATGTATTTTGCACATGTAATATTATTATTATTTTTCTTATTTTATTGTTAATCGATGTTGCCATGTGTTTATATGTTGTTTTAATCTATTAGTAGTACACCGGTAGTAGTAGTAGTAGCAGCAGCGACATAACTATTAATACAAAATCTGTGGGTTAAATGTTATAAAATATTCGATAAAAGAACGAATGTTGTGTGTGTGTGGTATTTATATATATACAATTATTTTTCAGATAGAAATAATTTTCTAAAGGTCAATTTTTTTTTTTTTTATTATTATTAAAATAATTATTTAGTTAATAAAATCATTTAATTGAATTATTATTGGGAGTTTGTACACTGTAAATGCGGTTGGATCGAACAAAGCGAGTTCATAGCAACGACAAATATTTTTAATTATAAATTATTATTCCGCAAACATTACGCCAGAAAATCTCAGAAAATCATTTGTAATACGTAAGCAGTATACTTGACCACCTGTTGACGTGTTATCTGTCTTTAATAATTAACGGTAAGATTATTATTATCTTTTTAATTAATGTAAATGTTCGTTTTAAGACAATAATTTATCTTAAGTTTTTGTTTTGGTGATTATTTCTGCTTTCCATACGTATATACAATAGGTTTGCACGCGCATTATTTAAACGCATTTTGCTCGCGTAATTCTATACTTTTATTTGTTCAGTTTACCGATTGTTCGAGGATTGATCGATTATCCATATGAGATAATACAGAAATTTGTCCAACCTTATGACATTATGTATAAAGAAATACCTCGACGCATAATACGGACTAATCGAGGAGCTAAATACATACAATATGCCATGTAAAGTATAAAAAATGACAAACTTAAATCTAAAAAAAAAAAACATTTTTATCTTTTATTTTTCAATAAATAAAACGCGATCGATCAATTAAAAATTTATCTTTTTCTCATTTTTTTTTTTTTTTTTTTTTGACCTCAAAGGTCAGTAAAGCTAGGTCAAATATTGAAATAAATGACAGACAGCTGGAACAAACTTTATTCTATTTGGATAACTATTTAATATAGCGTATTAATTTTGCACACCTCTCCTACGCCGGGAAGTGGTCGCCATTTTAAAAATATGGCGCTTGAAATCAGTTTTCTCAAAATAATTCATTAATAATGTATAGTAACGACATTGTTAAACTTAAAGCTTCGTGTGAATACAGTAATTTTAAATTTAATTAGTGTTGTTTTGTTTTCTTACCTCAACTTTTATTATTATTATTTTGAATCTCCTATTCTTTTTAACATTCGAAAAATGGGTTGAGCCAAGTCCAACAAACACCAACTTCGCCTCTCCTATTATTATTATTATAATATTAAGTATGGTATTTTTCAAAAACTATTTTTCGTTTTATTACCGTGTAAGGGATCAGGTTACATCATCAAAAGATTAGATTGCGTTTAATTGTTATTTATTACGGGCTTTTAAAACATACGGCTCAGGTAACCCTTTTTTGTTTTTTGAAGTTTGCATCGTCGTAATCAGCGCTGTACTTGGTAGAGTTGCGATTACTAAAAACAACCGTCTACAGTTACTACTGCGCTGTGTAAAGCAAAAAAGGGCACCCAACTGAATTAATATTAAATTCTTTTTTAATAATGTAAATATTTGAATGACACGTGGAAAAACTTTTACTTTAAGGACTTGTTTTTAACATTTAATAATTTGTTTTATTCTGTGTTTTAAATTATCATCTTCCGGTCTCAACACAGTCCCATTCACTACGCCTCCCACCTGCACACAGCTTAATGATTAATCGAAACTGCCTCTGCCTCAGCTGCACTCTTATCTCTCGTTCTTTTGTCTCGTTAACCCTTTTCTCGCATCACACCCTATATTTTGTAGTATGCTTTATTTAAATCTGGAATATTGAAGAAGTGCGCCAACGTATGAATTACAGGCATGAGACGAACTCGATCAAGCTGAAGTCAACGCAACCAGGCATAGTGAGTGTGTATGATGCTTGTTTTGAGACCGGAAAGAAGAAGATGATATTTCTAACACAGAATAGAGCAATTAAATATTAAAAAAATGATTAAAGTAAAGTTTTTCCACTGTCATTCAAATATTTACATTATTAAAAGAATTTAATGTAATTTGGGTGTACGTTTTTTTTTGTGAACACAGTGTAGTAATAATTTCCAGAAAACTCATTTAAAATTAATGTAGCACTCGCTTATATAACTATTAACTTGGAAAAACAGAAACTCTAAACTTTAAAAGTAAAACCCTATTAAATATCAAATTACACGTGCGAACGCTTAGTAAAATTCATATATTGAAAATACAGTACATGTACTACACAATACAGTACACTGAGTACAGTTGAGTCGAACTTTAAAGCAACCTTGATGCTAAAAAAAAAAAAAAGAAAATTGATTAGTGAGTGTTTACGCCCGAAATCAGCGATTCAAGGGTAGTGTATGGTTATGCGTTGAGTGGGTGCGCGGGGTGGTCCCCTTAACATTTTATCAAAGTTGAACCGAAGAGAAATTAGACGAACAAAATTATTCAACGTCACTCACAAGGTTGCATTCTCTCTCTTCTCAAACTCTTTTCGTACACTAATTACAATAATCGTGCTTGAATTTTTTTTTTAAAGGAAAGAATGGGGGAATATACATAATGTAGAAGAAGAAAAAAAAAATGGCTAGTTTATTAGGTCAGTGTCCGGTTGGCCCTGACCTACTGGCCTTTCCCACTCGAGATAAGTCGATCGTGCGTAGAAAGGTCGACCCAAAATTATTATTATATCGTTCCACGATGACACTTAGCGAGGAGGGGGGAAGTTTACGTAAGCAAACCGGAAGTAATAATATAGTGGGGAGAAAAGTTGGACAGTGGAAAAAAAGTTTCGTGGGGATTCATTTCCAATAACAATACACGAGAATAATAATTATTATATTTCAGCAGTTCATAAATATCACAGCTATTATTAGGATTAAGCACTTTTATTAATTAAACAATGGCTCTAGACGCCTGCAATTTATTATTTAATTACTTGTACACTAGAACTCGTGTACACGGTGGTTCAATGAAAAGTAAGCTACACTTTTTATTTCATACAATATGTAACTCTACTGCTGCTGCAGGCAAAATTGAAAGTTAGGGAGAACTAGTTGTGCCTAGGCTACTGGAGTAAAACTCATACAGTGAAACCTCTATTTCAAGACCGCCGTTGGGACTGACTAAAAGTGAATTTTGGTTTAAAATGATTATTTTTGTGTTTTAAAATGTTGGTTGTTGTGGCTTTTGACCTTTCGAGTAGAATTGTATTGTTATAAATTGTAATGGCGTATTACAAGTGTATCTATTGAACCACACTCCAATACAACTCACTGCGCAATGCTTCTGCGCAACATCTCACTGCTCTTCAAATAGATACCTCCGTTGAAATAAAGACTTAAAATGGTCTCGTAATAGAGGTGGTCCACTATTAAGAGGTGCATTAGCATGGGAAAATTGGATGGACGTATTTGGGGTGGTCTCAAAACAGAGTTGGTCTTAAATTAGAGGTGGTCGCTACGCACAATCACACTGCGCAGCATCTCACTGCTCTTCAAATAGAGACCTCCATTGAAAATGGGACTTAAAATTTTCTCGTAATAGAGGTGGTCCACTATTAGAAGCGTATTAACATGGGGAATTTGGAGAGACTTATTTGGGGTGGTCTTCAATTGGAGGTTTACTGTACGTCATTTTTACATTGCTCTTCAAACAGAGACCTCCATTGAAAAGGGGTGGTCACGGTTTTGTAGTAGAGGTGGTCTTAAAACGGAGGTGGTCTTGCGTAAAGGTTTTATTGGATTAGATAATAGTAAATATTTATGTATTTTTTTTTTAATTATACTATGTACGGAGTAGTAAAACGCATGTAAAATTTAAATTTATTTATTAAAGTTTGATTTTTAATTCATTTCAGGTTTTTGTTGGTTGCTGTGGTTTCACCGGGTCACACGCCGAACCAGCCCCGAAAAAGGTACCGTAACATTTTCTTTCTAACTATCTCGTTTTACGTAAGAAGAAAATAATAATAATTAAAAAAAAAAAAACGACATAAATGAGTTATGCGATGACCTGCGATTGAAATAATAATAATTAATATTAGTGAATGGAAAGCGAGTGCGAGAGAAAGAAGCGGCGTAAACAGAGGGTCATTAATGAAACGTGCGAAAGAGTTGAATATCATATTGCACTTTAATAGATTTCGTTAGGTTAAAATAATTAAAAAATCAATCCGTGTACTGTATTGTATTCGATCTCAAGTGAGACGATAAAACACTCGTTGTTATGCACAACACGATCACTTATATCAACATTTCCCCAGTACACACTGTACAAGTACCGGTATAGTTAATGAACAGTCTGACCTTTCTGCAAACGACTTGTCCAATTCTTCACCTAGCTCTATTGTTTTTTTTTTTTAACAGAGAGAGAGAGAGAGATTATAAAAGATTGATTATGTCTTCTCCCTATCAGCTGACTTTGAATTCCACGGGGAGACTGATGGTGGTAGAGTGTGAGCATGAAATAGGTTTTAATACAGTTCGTGATTCGCCTTAATCGCCGCATTTAATCAGCTGACGTCATTGAATGCACTTTTTTTTATTTGCTTTTAATAATAATATATTCTTTGATGATAAGGTGCAGCGTATATAATTATTTACCGCATTTTCAATTGTGTTTTTTTTTATAAATATATATATCAGGGTTTGTTATTAAAAGCAGCGGACTGTAAATGAATGAGGGGTTTAGCTACCGGTGTTGCAGCAGCGGCTCATTTCCGCCACCGAATTTAAAATTCTATAAGTAAAAAAATATACCGTGTAATTTTAAATAATTGCTTATTATTATTTTTTTGAAACGGTAAAAATCAGTGAGTAATAACAACAAAAACAAATTGAGTTCAGGAATGAGTGAAAAAAAAAATTTAGGTTTTTATTTGGCGAAGATAACGAGAGAAGCGGAATAAAAGACATAATTATTATTGCTTCATTAATTTACGCGCGCAAATATTGTTATTTAAATTAATAAAGGCGAATTAAATTTGTTCTTATTTTATTAATCAATTATCTCAAGCAGCGTATTATGCGATCAAAGTGTATGGTAATAATTATTTTTGCTGTACATGTACACGGTGGTTCAATAAAATGCTAGCCAAAACTATTTTATTTCGTTGCTGTGAAACCTCTATTTAGAGACCACCGATTAAAAGTGGTCTTCAAATAGAATATTTTTTTTAATAAGAGAAATGTATTATTTTTGCGCCATTAAAATGTTAATTGTTGTGGCTTTTGACCTTTTAAATAGAATTGTATTTGTATAAATTGCAATGGCGTATTATCGCTTTACTGCGCAAGGCTACTGCGCAGCATCTCACCGCTCTTCAAACAGAGACCTCTATTGAAAATAGGTGGACATGGTTTTGAGGTAGAGGTGGTGCACTGTTAGAGGCGCATTAAAATGAGAAAATCAGTGGAACGTATTTAGGGTGGTCTCGAAACGGAGGTGGTCTTATGTAGAGGTAGATGTATTAGTGCTAACTCACAAAATCATCTTTTGGGAGTGCGCGCAATGCATCTCAATGGTCTTCAAATGGAGACCTCCGTTGAAAAAGGGGGGGGGACTCAAAATGGGGTGGTCACGGTCTCACAATAGAGATGATGACTTACTATTAGTATTGCATTAACGTAGGAAAATTGGAGGGACGTATTTATAGGGTGGTCGCTAAATGGGAGTGGTGTTCAATGGGGAGGTGGTCACGCTTAGGGGGTGTACGTTGGGAGTCACTTTTTAAGCTGTAAAAATGATGTGAGGAATCAGCATCCGTTTCGCCTAATAAATATTGTATGTTGACATTCGTGAATTAAATGCCTACATAAATTGTTTTAGGAAGTGAAATAAACAACGGTAAAAGTGTTAGAAACAAAATGGAGCAGCAGACTTCCGGTTGTGTTTTTGCTTTATCTTCTTATCTTACGCACTTCTTTTTCTTATTAAATGTAATGGTGGTTCTCTCTCGGTTTTTTTTTTTTTTATCATCTTGTGTTTTGAAAGTGACAAATGACTGGCATCTTTTACATAAGGGTAGAAGATGAAGAGGAGGAAATCGTCAATTTAAAAATAAATATCGTAAGAGCGAGGCAGGTGGGTGGGTGGGGGAAGGGAATTGGGGCGCTGAATGTTACGTAGGATTTTGGCCTAGAAACGAAAATGGCGTAAAATCGATTTGTGCATCATCGTAAGTGTAACGGATTTAAGTAGATCAAGCGCCGAATTCAACGTTTCAGACTTTTTTTTTTCTTTCTCTTTCCGTGTTACAAAGGTGACACTTTTTTTTATTTGTGCCGCTCGTAAAAATAGAGCAAATCGATAAACGTTTTGTGCGAATATGAAAAAAGATTTTTTTGTTTTGACAATAAAAGACCTAATTTTGGTTAATGAGGAATTATTCTTCTTCTGCCACCCTGGCGCAGAACAGCGTTTTAGAAAACGACGTTATTAACAAGTAAAAAAATAATTTGATTTAATTCAAAAATTCACTTTTTAAGAGACTTAATAAATGCTGCAAATATCTTAATAATAATTATTATTGGATGGAATAATAATTTTGCTTATACAAATTGAAATAGAACAGCGAAGTAAATTGTATATTCTATAAGTTAAAATTCTGATCGCTCGTTTTGAGAATGGCTCCTAAATAACGCGTTTAATAACAATGAAATCTAAAAGCCACCGAGCCGCAGTCGATAGAGGAGCCTTTTATTATTACCAACAAATAGGCATGTATGGTGGCCCACAAGGCTCAATCAAAAAAAAAAATAAATAAATAAAACAAAAAATTTAAAATAAAAATTAAAAAAATTAAATTTTTTTTTTTTAAATTTTTATTTTTAAAATTTTTTTTTTTATTTTTATTTTAAAAATTTTTTTTTTTTTTTAATTTTTATTTTAAAAATTTTTTTTATCAAAAAATTTTTTTTTTACATTTTTTATTTTCAAAATTTTTTTTTAAAATATTTTTTTTTTAAATTTTTTTTTTAAATTTTTATTTTAAAAATTTTTTTTTGAAAAATTTTTTTTGAAAAATTTTTTTTTGAAAAATTTTTTTTTTTAAAAAATTTTTTTTTTTAAAAAATTTTTTTTTTAAAAATTTTTTTTTCAAAAATTTTTTTTTCATTTTTATTTCATTTTGATTGAGCCTTCTGGGCTATCATCGGCATGCCTGGTTTAGATAATATGAGATTTTTTTAAATTCGATTTATGTACTTTTGATTTTGAAAATATTGATAAAAAAATACGAATTAATTTTCAAAACGAGAAAATTTTATTGACTAATGCATTTAAATAATAGAACTAAATAAATAGTGCAAAGGGAGAGAATGGGGGCTGAGTTTTATTTAGTGCAAATACGGTAGAATATAATGGCAAAAGTTCAAAACTTTGAATCTTCTCGTAGATTGTGTAGCAGCTCGTTTTTCATTCATTTATTTTAAACTTGCTCCATATAATAATTCTTAAAACTATTTTTATTTTTGTTCCAATCTTTTCTTAACCTCTATTCTTATCTTATTTTAAAATTATTATTATTATGTGCTATTAAATTTTATTTATTTATTTTTTATTACGAAGATTGTTAATATACAGGAAGTAATAAAAAAAAAATATTGCGAATCGTTTATAGTTAAAGAATATTTTATAAACAGTAGAACTCGGTTATAACGACGTCGAAGATACATGATTGCCTAGGGACTCACAAAAAATGTTATATCCGAGGTTGTTATAAGCGAGTTGTACTGTATTACAAAATTATCGAAGATTTTATTTAGAAGAATGGAAATTATTTTTCTTTCTTTTTGAATTCTTTTTGTCTTTTTTTTTTTGAATTGTGAATTGCTATTTTGAAAATAAGAAGAAAGCGTTTCGTTGTTGTTGTTGTTGTTGTTGAAAAAGGATTTGGTAGAGAGCGTAGGATGTCAAACGCTTTGACGTAATCGCTATTCAAATTTTCACTTTTCAGGCTACAGCGCGGTCGCGATTATCGGAACAATTGATTGTCAGTCATGTTCGGATAATCAATTTGTTCGGATAATCAAATT
>JAQGAZ010001886.1:0-23167 GCA_034692225.1 Polydesmus complanatus | reverse complement strand
AAAGGCCCTCTTTTCTGGAAAATGGAGACAGGGGGAGCGACCGCTCCCCCTGCACCCCCCCTAGCTACGCCACTGCTTTAATGAGAAAAGTGTCTTCTATAGAATGCTGCTTTGGTTTCTAATTTTTATGTCATTTAACAAAATAGTGAGGGTTTTTTTTTTAGCAATTACAAATTTTAGGAAGTTTAAATTTATGTTGTAATTCAATTTTGAGTTACCGTATACCATCTGTGCAATATATTACAGATATTTGCTGTATTTATTTGTTGCTCGAAAGTGCATTTTTAAGCCATTTGGGGCAAAAGCGAACCTTCTACGTACTTTCGTTTTTATGTCGAGCGCATCTTGTTCCCATACGGGATCGCCGAAGGAATAATTGTAATAGTATTGCGTAAGATCATTGTCACACACTGTGACAGATGGATTTTCTTGGTCAACAACTTGGGTTTCCATAATATTTATTGAATTTCTAAAATGTAATAATGTAAGGTTAACTGTATCACAATTTTCCAATTGGTCAACTGGGGTAAAATATTCGTTTCTTTCGTTTCCTACAACATTATTTTGATTTATTGGAAATGTATGTCCTCTATTCAAAAATTTCCATTCATTTAGTTTTTAATACCCATTATACAATACAGCGAAATTATTTGTTAAAGCATAACACAAAAAAAAAATGTGGAATGTTTTGACTCACTGAAAATACATAGAAGCGATGTTCGCAGATTGATAAAGAGCCAAAACAGTAGCGAATGAGAAAGCGATGGTCCATAGTCTCTTCCTCGATTTATGATGAGCCTGGTTCAGCTGATCCACAACTGAAAGAGAAGTTGCTATTAAGTTTAAGTTCATTTTTACGACTGAATCTATTAAACGAATATTTTTATTCTGAATAGCAACCGATAACCTTAAAATTATTTAGTTTTTTAAAAAAAAAAATAATACTAGTACATTTACACTTCAGCTATACATTGTTCAAATATTTGCTAAAATGTATTAATTAATATTTTGTTGACTTTTGTAGGTCGTTGTTTTCTTCGTACGTTAGTTTAAACGCAATTTCTTTACAAGAGATCAATTTGAAATACAAATCAATAATTTTTTTTCTTCTTGTATAAAACAACGCACTTGAATTTAGCTCAATTTAAGTTCAAGGCTATTAAACATTTTTTTTTAGATAGACCTACTCGTAAATAACATTCAAAGATAATAATAATAATAATGCCGTAATAATTATTAATTATATTTTTAACGATTTGCCATACGTAAATAAAAAATTAGATTTTATTTCATGTCAAATCAATTCGTAAAATTTTGCTCTTAAAACATTTTTTTTTTAATGTTTAAAAATTCTATTAAAATAAACTACCGGGGTACTGTATATAACTTACCGTACTTAGTATTATGATCTATTGGCATTGAAATTATTATAAAAAGTTAAAAGCTTATTTGGCAGCTTTTATTTATTTTTTGCATTTTACTTGTGTAAATATCAAGAAAATATTAAAATTGATTTTCAAGCTAAAAATGTATAAAAAAAATTTACATTTTCAAATCAATTAGTAAAAGTTGGATCAAAAAAATTGAAATTTCGAATCATTAAGTTAAAAAGCGCAACCGAATAAAACTAACTTACTGCTTTTAAAGCTAACGATTTTAAATCCAAGTAAAAAAATAAAATAAATAAATAAAATTCGTACGAAACGAATTTTCTCTGGGAAAAATTTCAGTCGTTAAAATGGAATCGAACTTGATAGGAACTTCTCTTTCCGCTGTGAATCAGGTGAACCAGGCTCATCATAAATCGAGGAAAAGACTATGGATTATCGCTTTCTCATTAGCCACTCTTTTGGCACTTTATCAATCAGCAAATATTGCCTCTAATTTTTTTCAGTGAGTTAATAATTATAATATTTTAATTTTTGCTCATTACTGAAACGGTCTGACTATACGCAAATCATATTTTTTGAGATAGTTTACAATAAAATTCGTTAATTAATTTTTTTTTTATCTTATAAAAACTACGAAAACAAACTTCATTTAAAAAACAATAAAACACTTTACTATTTTAGAACTTCTGTGAATGTTATTGAAACGCAAGTGATTGATCAGGAAAACCCGTACGTCACTGTGTGCGACAACAATCATATGCCGTATTATAACTCTACCGACGACTACGGCAACATACATGAAGATGAAAATGCGATCAACGTATTAATGAAAGTAAACCTTAATTTTACACTCACAACAACCTTAAAAATGATATTTTCAATTGCAGCAGAGTGTGTGTTTAAGTTAACATTTTCACAATTAAATAATATTAAAATAACTCGTTCAATCTTTATAAACCAAAAGAAAAAAAATCCCCATTTCTGTTACAATATATAGATGAAAAAATTGTCGAGCGATTGCAATGTATGGAAGCCGACGTTGTTTTGCTATTCCTTACTCAGTGAACGAGAAAGGTTCGCCATTGGTTATAAACCGCAGGAAATGTTCATATTTAACTTCTATCATAGGTTGGTTCACAATTATTATTTTATTTATTATTTTTGCAATATTAAAATGTGTTTCTATTTTTATGTTTTAATGATCAATTTGAATTTGTCATTGACTGTTTATAGCCCAAGTATCATTATTAAAATGACAGTGTTTTTTTTTTTTTTTTTTTTTTGAATAAATAAATTGAATGTTAGTCCGGATGGTATAGTAAGTACATTCAACAACTTGTATTATGGAAATTGCGCTACTTTTGCGAGTCATAGTTATTACGCTATAGGTAATTTGACAAACTCTTTTTTAAAGTCAAAGTTTCAATTTTTTTTTTAAATATGAAATTTGCTTAAAGCACCGAAATTTGATATTCACATCAACTTAATGGAACTTCATAATGTTATATTGGTAATTCACGAAGCCGGAAAACTTCCGGTCTTTAAGAAAGAGAATATAATTTACGTTAACGAAAGGAACTATCAAGCTATATACTCAATAACAAAAGTAATTTTCTTTTTTCGTAATAATTTTTTTGTGACACTTAAACGAGCAATTTTAAGGTTAAACTCGAGCATCAACATTGGCCATTCACCAACGAATGTGAAAAATTTGACGATGAGGGAGACCAACTTCCGGAATTAAATGGTTCTAATTTTACTTATTCATACGAGGTACTATTTGATTTTTTATTCTATAAGTTTATGAACGTGTATCATAGAAATTTTCATCTTTAATTAGAGCTGTTTAGATCAATGTGTCTACGCATTAACTAAAACATATTGCAATTGCATTCTACCAATGTCTATGCTGGAAGACAACACTCAACGACTACCCATATGTGAACAATGTACATTTTTATTATTATTATTTGGCATGACAATTTAGTTTTAACAACGTTGTTTGAATCTATAGATTGCAATCGTATACCTGACAAGCATCGAGATGAATTGTGCAATTGTAAGAAACCGTGCCAGTAGGTCCAAATGTCAATCTTTGTATACAAGGGCAGCATTTACTTATTACTCCGATATAATTTAGATACATAAACTTTTTAGTCTAACAACAACATGAGTCCACTGACAAAGATAGCTTAATAGTGGCTACTGTAAGACAATAATATAACTTTGAAATAATAATTAATATGCTGTACTCTGATTAATACTCTTAAAACTTTGTTAAAAAGCTTCGTCAACAATTAGATCCTAATACGCTCGATCTTCCTAAAAATCGTAGCTTAACCATTGAAGATTTTCTTGATGATAAATTACAGAGGTAATTTCAATCCATCTCGCGCTATTTATTCGTCTTCCGAGCTCTGCAAAATCGAATTTTGAGGCTCTATTAGAAATTGATTTAATTTTTTAATTTCATGTTGTAAAAGCGTTTTATGTATTTCTTTACTTCAAGAACTGAAAAATACGCAATAGAAGGAATGTCAATAGGGATATATAACCACCGTTCTTTAATTATAAGCGAAGCTTCTTCGATAAAAGTAACTCATTAAGAAAATTATCACTAGCGAATTTGTGTGTACTACGCTTTATTAATTTTTTTATTGACAGATAATAGATGTGTTGAGTGCCGTGGGTGGAATTTGGGGCTTATGGATTGGTCTGTCGGTGTCGGTTTTAATTAGCCTGCCATCCGCTATTTTTCAAAAATGTCAACGAAATATATCACCAAACAACATTAAAATCCGAGATATTATTCGAAAGATGCGGTTAATAATGTGGCATTTTATCTTAATAATTATAACAGGAATTGCTGGCTGGCAAATTTACTTAACCGTATTGGATTACTACGAGTATTAACCTATGATTAAAAAAAATGATATGTAACTTTAGAGGATATTTTCACAAGATTTTTTTCTTCTTGTTTTTAGACACAAAGTTGTTCAAATTTCAACGACAGAAGATTTAGATCCTTCAACGTTTCCATCAATGTTTGTTTGTTCCGATACTTTAGTCTATTTCTCTCCAACTGTTTTAAACAACGCGAACTTGTCCGAAGCGGTTAAGTTCTTAAATAGCACACGGAATCTAAAAATTGGGTTTGATACTTCGCAGGCTCAAGGTCTCGTAAACGATTATTTAATCAACGACGTCACGGATGAGCTGAGAAAGTCATTATTGCCTCAAATTGACGACTTAATTTTCTCCTGCGAACATCGATCAATCGGCGCTAAAATAAGAAATTGCACGTAAGGTTTCCATAATCTTTAAATAATTATTTCAATAAAACTTATGGCTCCGTTATTTTTTTCAATGTTATTACAGAAAAACGCGGCATATTGTTCAATATGAACGCGATTATTTTCAAGACTTGAGAGTGTGCGTAATGATTAGCCTCCCGATTGATCAACATTTTCAAATTAACGGTATAAAACTCCAATTACGTTAAATTATAATTGTTTTTGTATAAAATTAAAATAGAAATGGAAATCCGATTGAAATTTCCAAATGATGAAGTTGTCTATCAAAAACTGGCGCATACCATTAGTTTCCACCCCTTTTCTATGGTATATCACATGGAAGACTGGAACAAGTTTGGCCTAACCTTCGTTTCCGTCGAACCCGGAGAATTTGTCGACGTAACCTATGACGTGGTATTAAATCGCGTATTTTTGATTAAAAATTTTTATAGCATCTCGATATCAATTACTATGTAAAAGAAACAAATACGAAGACTGACCAGTCCTTATACATCCAAATGCATCAACGAAACGTCCAATTACACATTTTGGCCTTCGAACATGCAACAATATCTTCCCCCAAATAGCTATTTTTATAACTATGAGGTAATTAAATTACATCTTTACTTTGTTTTTTTCTTTTTTTGAATTTTAAAATTTTCATTTATAGTAATAGGCTACTTAATAAATAGATAAAAATTTATTTTTGTACAGGATTGTATTGCACTTTGCTCTCTTAACGAGCATGAAAAGCACCAGAATGGCGAAGCATATATTTCAGGTATGCTCAAATTTTATTGAAATTTCATAAAAATTAATAAGATGACTATTAAGCAAGTAAAATTACGTTTATTTATTATGATCACTCCCCCCCCCCCCTTCTTTAGATCTCAGTCAATGTAAATGCCAACAACCGTGCAAGTTAGTGTTAATTCACGCATTTAATTTTCATCACCGTTATAAATTTAAATAAAATTATGTGTTAGGGAGAATATTTTAAATTACCAAGTAACGCAATCAAAACACATCTATAAAGAGGTAGGTTTACAACAGCATTGAAAATAAATCAAATGTTAAAAATATTTTAATTTTTGATTTTTTGGAAATTTGTAATTAATTTTTTTTTAAAAAATTTTTTTAGAATTTCATGTTTAGAAAATACAAAAATTACGAAGATTTGATATCATTTTTAACGTAAATATTTTTTCTTAACAAAAAAAAAAAAAAAAAAGAAGAAAAAAAAATCAGTTTTAAAAAAACATTATTTCCATATTTTATAGATCCGGTTACGCTGTTCTGCGCATTCGCAGCGCATCTTCTCACATGAAAGTGATAACCGAAAAGCCTTTAGTCGAAGTACACATAAGTAGCCTTCCAATATTATTACTTTAATAGCGTTTGTTTTAGTTAAATTAAATTATCCACGCTTATACAATAATAATTATGAGTTCAATTATTTTAAATAGGATGAGAGTCTGATTGGAGTAATCGGAGGAATTTTGGGATTATGGATCGGCGCATCCATTCTCTCTTTATTGGTGGAGATGCAAACGATTGGAGCATCATGTTTGACTAAATGCGGACAAATATTCAGACGCGAAACAAATCGATTTTAAAATTTTCAATAATTTTTTTTCTATTAATATTTTTTTTTTTTTCCTTATAACTCGTTAATTTTGTGTCCAAATTATATTGCTAACCCGCAGCCCTTTAAACCGCAACGTTATTAATGTCACTGATAACGAAGCATAAAAAAGTGCCTTCCTTTTCGATATCCTGTCCTTTTTGTCCTCTTTTTTGATATTTTAAAATTAAACCGCACTTTCAAATAAAAAAAATGTCCAAAAAGGAGGCGAAATTCGGCTGTTTTAACAAAAAAATTTCGCGCCTCGCAAGCTCGTTTATGACATTTCTTAAAATTACGTCCCTGCATTAAACTTACTTAGTTTCTCAACGTGAGGCGTACGCCCCACCAAGGGCTAAATTTGTCTTTTTTTACCACACAAAGTTTCGCGCCTTGCAAGCTCGGCGCTTATTTATCATATAATAATTTCCTTATTTTACGGGGGAGAGAAGCATCAAAATTTTAGAAGGCTCGGGGTGGGGCATGGTACAAAAATGGTTGGGAAACACATTTTAAGGTATGAAAAAATCTATAGCCTACTTTTTTCTTAAATTTTTTTGTCCTCCTTTTTATTAAAAAAAAAAAAAATAATAAATGGTGACCTTAGATATGGACTACACGTTACACTTTATAATTATATTTTGGAAAAAAATTAATGCTTTTAAAAATATTTAAGGCATTTTTCACTATTCACTAATAAAACTACGAAGTATGTTTTACTGTTTCTAGGTAAAAACTTTATCTATAAATATTTTATTCGATAAACTTCGATTTATCCGCTGGCAACGAAAATATAAAGCGAAAAAGCTAAAAAAAAAAAAAATAATTTTAAAACTTACATTTTGTTCAAACAAACGATTCGAGTTTACTTTATCGATTTAATGAAATGAAAAATTTTATCGAAGAACTATATTTTTTTCAATCTAATAAAATGTAGTCGTTAAGATGAAAGTGAGTATTCTCTCTCTCTCTCTCTCTCTTTCCCTACCCGGAAATCGAAATTGAGAAAGGGAGGGTAAACATGAAAAATAATTATTATTGTACCAAATTTTTTCAAATTTCCAATTTTAAAAATCCAATGTTAGCAAAATACACTCAAATAATATTCCGATAATTTAAAAAAAAAAAAAAAAAAAAGAATGTAATTCTTGTTATAATCAATATAAATAAAGTTTTACTTTTCAAAGTATTTACTTGAGCGAACGAAACTGTAAAAATCAGATGTCAATTTCTTTTGAAACACTCATCGACTTATTGAATCGAATACACTGTATACAACATAGCATATTATATAATATTTTTTTTTAAAAAAAAAAAATCGTAATAAAATTCAGTCGTGAAAATGGATTTGAACTTAATTGGAACTTCTTTTTCGGCTTTGGACCAAATTAAGCAAACTCGGCGTAAATCGAGGAAAAGACTATGGACCATCGCCTTTTCATTAGCCACTCTTTTGGCCCTTTATCAATCAGCGAGCATCGCTACTACATATATTCAGTGAGTCCATTATAAAAATATTTTTGTTCTTTGAAATTCTTTCTCGCATTTAGAGCTTCGATGAATGTAATTGAGACGCAAGTAATCGACGACGAAAATCCATCCGTGACTGTGTGCGATAATAGTTATTTGCCGTATATGCACGACACCGACATCTATGGAGACGCCATCGAAATAGAGGATAAGTTGGTAAACATTACTCGTAATATTTTTGCGTTAGAAATGTACTACAAAGTTGGTTAATATTGTTCAAAACTTTAGGTAGAAAAGTTGTCTGTCGGCGAATGTGATCCTTTGAAACCAACGTTGTTCTGTCTTTCTCTGTTAAATGAACGAGAAAGATTCAAGTTGGGCTTTCAAATAAGGAAAGTGTTTTCCCATTCTTACTACCAGCCGTTTGGGTATCAATTAATTATTTAAAATTTTTAGTTTTTTATTTTAATAACATTTTCCGGTTTCCCCCCTTCTCCCCCCCATTTCTTTTAATAATGCTAGTTACAATATCATTGAAACTACTTTTAATAACTTATATTATGGAAATTGCGCTATTTTTTCAACTAAATCCGGTCATAACAAATTAGGTATTTTTTTTTGAAGTATTAAATTTAATAGCCTATTTTAAATTAAACTTTTACCACAATAATAATTAATGATGGAATATTTAGTTTATTTAAAATGCTGCGATAATATAGCTTACATTTTAATTTTTTTGCTTTACCAGAAACGGCTTAAAATATTTTATTTATTTTTTAATTAATCAAAATTATGTTACAATATTTTACGTTAAAATGGGTTATTATTATACGTTGTTATTATTATCGTCATGTTTTTAATTCTAAACATGATAGTAGGTAGCGGCAAAAAATTTAATTTTATGTTCACAAAGCCCGTCAATCACACTTCGATAATGATAATTCACAAAAATGGAACACTTCCGGTTTTTAACCGAGAAAATATTGTTTATCTCGACGACGAGAATTTTCAAGCCATATATTCAATAACAAAAGTACGTTACAAACGAAATTTTTTAATTTTAAAATTTTCAACATTTTTTATTTACCGTATTTTTTTATTTTTCAAAGATAATTTATTTATTTATTTTTTTTAAATAAGATTAAACTCGATCACGAACAATGGCCATTCAAAAGCGAATGCGACGTATTCGACGATGAAAATAATAATAATTATTTGAACGCTCCGGATTTAAAGGGTTTTCAATTTAAGTACTCGTACGAGGTAGGCCATAACCATTAATTTTATTTTTAAAATTAATTAATAACATGACGGATAAGTATCTTCTCAACGCTCTCATTAATAATAATTAATAGAACTGTTTGGATCAATGTGATTACGAATTAAACAAAAAATATTGCAATTGCATTCGACCAATGTCCATGTTGGAAGTTAACACTCAACGACTTCCAATATGCACACAATGTAATTATTTTTATTTTCAATCAAATATTATACAAAAAAAAACTCTTCCCCCTCACCATTCGATCTCGTTTAGTTTAATACATATTTCAATCTCATAGGGTGCAATAAAATTCCTGCCGAAGATTTAGATCGAATGTGCAACTGTAAACCACCCTGCCAGTAAGTCAACAAATCTCATCGTTTATTAGTGTTTTAAAACCTTTATTTATTCCAAACTGTTAACTCCAGAGACGTTAAATTTTCTTTCAAACTACAATTTGTACCTACTGATAAAAGTTCGATATTAGTCGAAGAGGTAAGACCAATATTATTTTTTCCATCGCTACAAAACACTTGAGGCGAGGACTTCCAATCTTTGTTTACACTACCAATCAGATTTTAATAGAACCTATCGATCAAGCTTCTTATAACTGGTTTTCCCACTAGGTTTCAATCAATGAAACCTGTTTCGCATTTTAGTATAACGTATATAGCTCAATGGAACCTAGCTCCACTTTCTGCAAACTTATTTCTATCAAATCCAAAAATTTAAATTATAAATAGTTAAAATGAAATTTAATTACAGTGTAGGATTCCGAAAAAACTGTAAAGAATTTATTATAATCTAATTGCAAAGACGTCATAAGCATAATTATGACGATGAGGCAAAAAACAAAACTTAACCGAACGTAGTAGTATACCCGGTATTTGAATTTAATTGTTTTTTTTTTTTTTTAAAAAGATATTTCAAAATGTAGACCCGTTAATTGAGTTTTCAAAAAATCGCAGTTTAACGATTGAAGATTTTCTTGAGAAACTACCTAAGTAATTATTATTATTTATTAAATTATTATTAATGTACATGTAATCCTTCAATATACACATTTTTTGGATTCTACTAAACCTTATAAACTTATTTGTGCCAATCATATTATACTGTATGTATATTTTTTAAACCAATATTTTTTTTTTTTTTTTTTTTTTGATATTATATGAATGAGTAGAAAAGAGATATCTACTATAAGAAGAATGTGGAAAGATGAAATACAAGTGACAATTTATAACCACCGATCTGCAACCATGAGCGAAGCATCCGCGATAAGTGTAATAATTACATGTAGTTTAATTACTGCAGAAAATAGGAGATTATTAATTTGGCTGGATACTTTGCAGATGATAGAGGTTTTGAGTGCCGTGGGAGGAATTTGGGGTTTATGGATCGGAGTGTCAGTGTCAGTTTTAATTAGCGTGCCATCTACTATTCCTGGAAAACGTTCCAAAAACACTAAAGCGCGAAATATTCTCCGAAAAATTTGCTTACTAATGTGGTATTTGGCGCTAATCGTTATAGCAGGAATTGCCGGTTGGCAAATTTATATAACTATTTCCGATTTCTACAAGTACCGTACCCCATAAATATTTTTACGCAAGTGAAATACAGTACGATTCAGTTTAACGATTTTTTGTTTTTGTAGATACAAAGTAATTCAAATTTCAACGACGGAAGAGGCGGACCCTTCAACGTTTCCCTCTCTATTTCTTTGCTCCGAAACGCAAGTGCATCTATCTCCGGCCGCGTTTAACAACAAGGACTTGTCCGATGTGGTTGAGTTTTTTAACCACACCAGATATTTAAAAAGTGATGTTGAGGTATTGTTGTTGTTGTAATTTTTGTATTAAATGCACCGCGCATTTATTTTTTTTTACTAATTTTAATCCCAACCTGGTGTCAGAGAAGGTACTTTCCAATTTTTGCCATGTATTTAGACTAGTAAGCCTATGGCTAAACAGTACCTTTTCAGACACAACCCCGACATATTAAAGTAAACAAACAATTTAATTCGAAATTGATAACAGGTTCAAGACCAAAAACTCCACTTTTATTATGGCGTTATGACGCAGGCAAAAAAATTATTAGCTCTACCTAGCCTCGATGACCTAATATCATCTTGCCAATATCAATTACTAGGTACTGCAATGATCAACTGCACGTGAGTTAAACATTATTATTATAAACTTCATACTCGGAAAAATTATGTTTGCTTCATTACTAGACTAACATATAAAGCAGCTGCACTTGCTAAATCTTACAGAGCCTGTGTAATGATCAGTCCCCCGACTAATCAAAATGTACAAATACAAGGTAAATATTATATACTCGTATATATCGGGTGGCGCAAAAAAAGTGGGACCCCTCTTGAAAACTTGCAAATAACCAAATTATGTTTTTGGCGAATTTAAAATTGTAAAATTTTCTTTACTTCCTAGCTAAACCTTTGACGTCACTATTTCATTAACTTCTTATCGTGGTTTTTATAATATAATTCATTTTACAATTTTTACAGGTTTTTTTTCAATGACAAAAGTAACAGGGGGTCCCACTTTTTTTGCGCCACCCGATATATTATGTTGAAAATATGTCGTAAATACGTTGAAATTCAAATCATTTAAATAAATTTATCTCTATTAGAAATGCATTTACGATTACAATTTCCACCCGATGAAATCAGAAAATATGTTTCGTTGAACACAAATAGCTTTCATCCTTTTTCATTTCTCTCCGTACTGCAAACTTCGAATCGGGCTAGCTTGGCTTACATTTCGGTCAAACCGGGAGAATTTGTCGACGTAAAATACAACGTGGTAAGAGCCATACATTTTAACGTAGTCGTTTGATACAGTAGTTTTAATAACTATTGGCTATTGAAGAAACAAATAAGAAGAATGAAAAGTCCTTACGTAACCAATTGCGTCGACCAAACCTCAAATTATACGTTTTGGCCGTCGAATACGCGAGATAACTTGCCTTCAGAAGGTTTATTATATAATTATGAAGTAATATAACGTCGTATCTTCATTTATTTAAAATAAAATAATAAAAAAAAAAAAAAAGATTACGGTATTATTAATTTCTACGCAGGATTGTCTCAAACTTTGCGCCCTTTACTTGAATGAGGAAAAGGAAATGCCGGGATATCACAAAACAAATATTATTCCAAGTGAGTACTTTGAAAATTCTCAGCATTTTTAATGAAATTTGGTAATGAATTAAAACCCGTTTATTCATTACGTTCATAGATTTTACCAGTTGCGAATGTTATCAACCCTGCAAGTTAGCTCTTATCTAATCGTATCAAAGGAGAATATTATATAAATACAATTTTATTCAAATGTAAATTATAGGGAGAATATTTATGACTATCAAGTGACACAATCAAAACACATCTATAAAGAAGTAAGAGTTGGAATGGGATAAGTGTTAAGTATTATAATGTGATAAGTATGCTTATTACTATTTTTTTTTGTAATATACTTTAGAACTTCATGTTAAAAAAATTCAAAAACTACAGTGATTTTGTGTCATTTTTAACGTAAAAAAAAAAAAACCTTTTACAAAGATTTTTATTTTACGTTTGTAATTATGATATTTTAATTATTCTATTAGGTCCGGTTATGCCGTTGTGAGTATTCGCAGGAAATCTTCTCGCATGAAAGTGATAACCGAAAAGGCTTTAATCGAAGTACGCATAACTATTATCATTACTATTCATCATTTCCTTTAAATTTGGAAATTGACAGATTAATTTTTAACCCAAAAATCTGGAAATTTCTCATTTTGATTTTATTTATATTGTTTTGTTTTGAGTTGAATAAAATGGTCTATGTTTGCGCAATAATTATTATTAGCGTTAAGCACGACTTAATGAATTTGATTTTAAATAGGACGAGAGTCTGATTGGATTAATCGGTGGGATTTTAGGATTATGGATCGGCGCATCCATTCTCTCTTTATTAGTGGAGCTGCAAGCGATTGGAGCATCATGTTTGACTAAATGCAAACGAATATGCAAACGCTAAACAAATCCATTCTAAAATTATCATTAAAAATATTCCCTATGTAAATCACTAATTTTTAATTCAATTTTTCTCATTAAAGAATTAATGCACGTTTGAATTAAATTACTTTTAATTATTCCTACATTTTTATTATCACTGTACGGTACTGTGTTTTTAATCTGCAATAAAATTTATTTATGATCTCCTTAAAAATTAATTTTAAAGCACGTTAAATTTTATTAGAATACCAGTAATTGTTAAATAGTTGCGTTATCAAAGTATTCAATAAAACTATATTCAAACGTGATATTTGCTGCCTCATTAAACGTAAACAATAACAAACCTCGTTATCAACTCTCGTTAATTAGTGTTTCGCTCGCGGTTAAAACGTGTTGGCCAGTGTCAACTAAAGCCGAACAATTCAATGCTGCTTTCTCGCGTAAAAATAAACAAAATAATTTCGTCGAGTGTATAAAAGCGAGAACGAAATTATTTTAATTTTCAGAGACGAGCAGAAATGCAGTTGCTTCGAGTGAAGATACTTTTGTCGGTGACGGCCAGTGTGTTTCTATTGAGCGGTTTGGTCCAGGCGGCTAGTCAAAGCACGGATCTGGACGATGGAACGCCGAGCAGTGGAGACCCACCGTCCGACTCATCCGATCCTCCTCCTCTTCCCACTCTTCTTCCACCTTCAAAGACTGACCCAATAAAGAATACGTCCAAAATTGGTGGTAATTTTGATTACAAGAAAGTTCGTCGTAACGCACTGCTTAACTCAAATCCCGTTCCAGATAACACGCAAACTGCCGTCCCACAAGATCCCGTCAGCTACGTGCAGCAGCAGCAGCAACCACCACCAGTAAACTATCAGCCGCAAGTGCCCCAAAACCCACAGCAATTGCCACAAACTCCGCAGCAATTGCCTCAGTATCCGCAACAATTGCCGCAAACTCCTCCAGGCTATGGTCAAACGCCACCGCAAGTGCCTTACGGACAACAAACTCCTCAGCAACCTTATGGACAATCCCCCCAACAACCCACTCAACAAACTTATGGACAATCTCCTCAACAACCTTATGGACAATCACCTCAGCAACCTTATGGACAATCTCCTCAGCAGCCTTATGGACAATCACCACAACAGCCTTATGGACAATCACCTCAGCAGTCTTATGGACAATCACCTCAGCAGTCTTATGGACAATCACCTCAACAGCCTTATGGACAATCACCTCAACAGCCTTATGGACAATCGCCTCAGCAAGCTTATGGGCAACTCCCTCAACAGCCATATGGCCAACAACTTCCTCAGCAACCGTATGGACAACCTCCCCAACAGTCATATGGACAACAACCTTATGGTCAACCATCTCAGCAACCTTATGGACCCCAATTACCATCTTCTCCTCAAAATTATGGCCCACCTTCTACACCATATGGACAGTCACCATATGGACCGCCTCAGCAACCTAACTATCCATCAGTGCCTAGGTATCCACAATCCGGATATTCACCTTCTCCGTATGGAGGATACCCCCAACAACCAGATTATGGTCAAAGTTATGGTCCATCTTCCGCGCTGCAACCTTATGATCCACCGTCTTACGATGACGACGACGACGATGATTATAATCCTGGCACTGGTTATGGAAATTATCCCTCACCTTCTTACGGAGGATATCCAGGTGGATATCCCGGAGGCTCGCCAGGAAATAGATATCCTAATGCACCAATCACTGCCAATCACCCCGTTATTGCAGCTTTAGTCAACACTGCGGGATGCGAGGCATTAGCTATCACCATTCTTGCAGTTCGGGATCAAATATTCCCGATTTATATTTTTGGTATTTACATTTTATTAAAATGATTACCATATTCAAATTTGATATTTAAAACAAAATTTAAATTGTTAGCGATATTAATTATTATTAAGATGGTAATAATTAATATGGTTTGTTCGCAGGTAGTATTGGCTTCCTATGCAGTTCTCGTTACGCGCGCGAACCTCGATTGACCACCACAGCGGACAAGTTGCTCTTCGTTCGTCAATCCATCATCCCCAGTCAGACCTCTCAAACCGAGCTGTGCCAAGGCCGAGCTTTGGATTTGTTGAGAAACCCCATCGAAGCTCGAATTTTCAGCGGCGAGTGTTTCATCCGAGGAGGACGTTTATTGGGCAGAATTTCGCTGGCGATCAACGCGCAAGTCTTCTTAATTAGTGGTTTGCACGTCCATTCCTTTTTGGACATTTTCACCGGAATTCACTTAGCTCTAAGCGTGGGCGGTCTGTTGGGACTCAACCTCAATCTCAACTTGGGTTTGGGCAATCTGCTCAACGTCAACAACGAGCAGTGCGCGAACAGAGCCATTCAACCTCAAGAAAGAGTTCTTACGAGAACAGGCAAAGAAATTTGCATTTTAATGATCTTTTTCGTATGTGTTTATATGTTGTTTTTGATTAAAGGTGGATGCTCGTGCACTCTGTTTTTACCACGTGGAGAGGACTACTGCACTTTATTTAGTCAAAGTAAGTACGCTATTTCCTACAGTAAACTACTGCATTCATTATTTAAATCCTTATTAATTTCAGATAACATCGATAACTTTATCATTCCCGAATGTCTTTATCCAAACGACCTCCTTCGAATCAACGCAGCTGTGACTTTGGGCAGAGGACGAGTAGACATTCAAAGAGGACAAGGTATTAATCCGTTTAATTTAAATATTAAAAAAAAGCGTCAACGTTAATTTTTAGGCACTGTGGTGTTTTTGCTGATTTCTCTCGGTCTTTTACGCGTGGACACGGTCAATGTCATCGCCGGTTTACCCTGCCTTATCTACGCAAACATTGACTTTTCCCGCGCGAGTGGCCCTGGTTTGCCGGGCGGACCAGCCTCATTCCCGCAAGGAAGATCCGGTTCGGAGGGAGTACTCGGTTCTCTCGTTGGCATATCGGCTCTAAACTACAACACAGGCAATACTCTTCAATTGCCTATTGCTGGTATTGCTAATCAGAGTGGGAAGAAGAAGTAAATTTCTTTAAAAAACTATTTAGTCGCATATATTGTAGAATTTATGTAGTAAATAATAATTAGAAGATAATAAAAAATTATTACTCGTTATTAATACCCATACAATTAATGTTCACAAATTACTTAATGTCTGCGTCTTTAAAATCCCCAACATTTGCTCGCTAAAATTTTGTAAACACGCGGTACAGTACTAACAATTTTCTCTCTTAAAAATCATTGCTTCGAAGCTTGAAAACAATCATCTTACAAGATTCAAAATAGTTTTACACCTCCCAAAAAAAAAAAAAATCAAAGCAATCTTCACGTATCGGTACTCGATTTTGGAAGCGCAACATACAGATGATGTTACAGTACAATTTATTAAGACACGTACGGAAACAATTCTTAAACTCTTTAAAATAAAATAATAATGATATTATGTCTAACAACAATGTTTATAACAGTTAAAACAACAATCAGTTTGCAGTTGTGACTTACCGGTGCTGTACCATTACCCCAATCCATCTGCATACAGTATGTCTAGTAAGCCATTTTTGTGCAAATTAATCCGTCTTCATATACACCGATTCACAACAACTATTATTATTATACTGTACAATAATACGCGGTATTTTTTCCCACCAAGAATTAATTCACCGCGTTTAACAGCGCATTATATATGGATAAAAAAAAAATGATACTGACTTAGTTGAAAAATTAAAAACGAAAAAAAATGAACTTTGAATATTAAAAGTGCATGTAGATAGGTCTGTCGCCTAAGGGTTGAAGAGGTCGAACATTATCAGCTAAGAAGCTGGCTGAACGTCCTTGATGAAAAGCCGTCTTCGGGATGACGTCATCGCCTTCACCCATTTTTGTCAGCTGTCGAAATTGTTGCATCTGTCAATAAAGTAAAAGATATTTTTTTTTTATGAATGAAATAATTATTATCCGAACACGTTATAATATTATTATTATTTCTTATTTAAAAGTGTGCCCGTGCACACCTCACCTGTAATTCTGACACCGGATACAAATCTCTGAAGATGAACCAGGTGACTGCTCTGGAGCAAGGGGGTGTGGTCAACGAGCCTTGATAGGTGAAGTAGCGTGTGTGGTGCTCGGGAAATAGATCTTCCAGGTAGAGTTGAGGAATGTTGACGGCGATGTCGGGGAAAGCCACTTCCGCCAGGTGCATGGTCAACGGGATCAAGCGAGGGTTACTAACCACATCTAACTGCGCGTTAAAAAAAAAAAAAGAAAAGAATGTTAAGCGCTCAGGCGTAAATTATTAGTCTTGAGAGATTTTTACTAATTAAAAATGTCAATGACATAAATAAACGGTTTCTATTGCTGCACGCATCGCTCGTTCCACCTGTTGTTTGCTCATTTTACGCTTAGAATATAATTATTTATTTTATTTAGTAGGTTCAACTTTTTTTTTCTTCTCTCTGTTCAGACAAACCGCATTCAGGGTCACTTTCGCCATTTCGCATGATTAATACACTCGTTATTATAGGTGACTGTTTGATATCATTAAAATATTTGGACTTTCAAGGCAATCATTAATTTTTTTTTTTTTTTTGCTTTAATTTGTAAAATTTTAATAGAAATTAAGAGGGTCAAAATTATATGCAACGCCTTAATATTCGCTCCAATAAAAAATTAAAAATCGCTAATGGAGTTGTAAAACTAGTAATTAATTATAAAAAAACATTCTGATATTAGACTATTAAAGCTAGGCTAACGTTATAAAAGAGGACAAAAATTGTTGTAAATAATATTGGTTGAACTTAAAATATGATGAAAAAATACAGTAAATAAGCTCAAAAAACTGGATAAAACTACTGTATAATTATTTTTTTAAATTAATTTATAACAAAAAAAAAACGGATTTAAATTATGCAAATATTGTGTTTATTTTATAACATGAAGAAATAGGGCTTCAACTATAAAAAGAAAATATGGCAATTAAAATTTAAAATTCAGACTAATTAGTGTTTAAATTATAATAATTGTAATTAAACTATGATAGTTTGTAATTAAAGTGTCACAAATGGTGACTAAATTATAAATTATACGTAGCACTGTTTCAACCATTAAAAAAAACACGTGTAAATAAAGCTCGGACTATAAAAAATCATGTTTAACCTATAAAAAAGTTTCTATGTATAAACCACAAAAAAATATAAATATTGCACCAAAACCCCAACAAAAATAAATAAATAAAATAGTACCGGCACTGGTAATTGAAATATAAAATTAAACTAATAATATAAAAATTTCAATTATTTCTTAAACTTTCAAAAATAATGATGAAATGAATTTAAGTCGTTAAAAAAAGTAAGTTACGTTATTAAAAAAAAAAAAAAAGTGGTAGCAAAAAGAAATTCCCAACAGAAACAATATTTGTTAATAGAGGGAAAAAAATGAGCAACGCCTTCAATAACGAATAATGTACAAACCCCACCAAAAACAAAAAAAATGGTAATTAATCATTTGATAAAAAGAAAAAAAAAAATTAACAAACTCTTTCAAAACTCTTGACCAAACCCTTGAAAAAAAAAATTACAGTAATAACAGTTGAAGAAAGTGAAAACCTTGCCTCAAAACGAAAGCGAAAAGTGAAGTCACGCGAGGTAAAAATAGGTCAATTTAAATGTCCGCAAAACACGTAATAATAATAATTACTATTGAAAATAATTTGAATAGAACTTACCTTAAAAAGTGTTGCAACTACAACTACTCCATCTTCAAAATTCAACGCGTTTTCATAACTCCCATATTTAAATTTAAAATACACGGAATGCATCTTTTAAAATATCAAAACAATTAAATTAATTTATACTTAAACCAATAAAAATTGATTTTTAATTTTGCCAAACCTCCATGGGGAATTTGACTCCGTTAATTTGATGTTCCGAGCCGTGAGTACTGGTATCGCCGAAATGATAATGTAAAGAATTGAAAATATAAAACTTGGAACTTCCGGAAGGAGAATTGACGTACAGTACAGGGTGAGCAAAATTCACGGTACTGTTGATGACTAAATTCACTGCATAATTTTTTTTTTTTTAAAAAAAAATCTGCGTTAGTGGTCATCGAAATAATTGAATGATTAATTTTTACCATTGTGACCGCTGTTAAGCAGAGTCGTATTAAAAAAAGTTAAGTTGTGATTGACCAGATTGAGTTCGTCGTTCGTATATTTCGCCGTTTTAGTGTTAACGTTGATGGGTGATTGATGGTTCTGTCCGCATTGATTATTTTTCATCTTCAATTTGTACCAATTTTCTGGATCTTTAAAAATCGTTCCAAAATCCGTTTAAATTCGATTATAATAATTATTAAACATTAATAAATTTTTACTAAAACGTCCGTCGTAACTCCATGTTTCTTCCGCTTTTTGCGCTAAAAAATATGCCTCACTTCCTCCTACAAATTAGATAATTTTTTTTTTAACATTTCATTTTTTAAAAAATATTCAGTATAGTACATGTACTCTTATAACTGACTGTTATTAATAAAGAATTTTTCAGCAAATTAAAACATCTTTTTGGTACTTTCATCTTAATTCTTTTCCTCAAATTCTAATACCCGAAATAAAAAATTAATAAAAATAAATGCTTTTACCTGCGTAGAAAAATAATAAGATAAATGCCGTCAGATAAATATCCATTACCACCGCTTTCAGATGTCTAGACGGCTAAAATAACATGAAATTAATATAATGACAAAGCAAAGCCCCCGTTAAAAACGTGTGTGTTAACGTCACTTATCACGGGTTTAAAATAAATTTCAAGTTTTAATCATTGCTCTAATTTATAGCTTTTTTTTTTCTGTGGATGACTAATTTGAACCCGTATAATAATATTTTGAGATTAAAAGAGAGAGAGGGTTTTCCTATTGAAAAGAAATAACAATGTCATAGGCGCTCACTTTAAAAATAGGAGGAGGAAATACAGTTAAACGAGAGAAGGTGGGAAATAATAAAGGCTAACCGCTTTAATTAACTTAAATCCGAACATTTTTATCTCTCCATTCGATTTTTAAATATATTATAAATTTTCATGTTTTTACTATTATAAAAAATTAAGTTTTCATGTAATTTACACATGTTTTTTTTTCTATCAGTTTAATAACAATCCTGCAAAATTTAAATAATTAATGAATTAAATGTAGCAGATTTTTTTTTATTGTTGTTTTACTTTTTACAGCTTTTCTTTCTTTTTTTTTTTGAGGCTGCTCTTAACCTTGTTATACATTTGTTCGCCTGCGAATGCATTGCCTTCAGCGTTAACTATTATCAGTTTTTTCTATTAATTATTTCGCCTCCCCCCTCCCTCCCTCCTCAAATCTCCCCTTTCAAAGTTTTTCTTTTTCCGATTTTTTTTATAAGTTTTCTGTATCGTTTACCTGTTGCATTTCTTTCGAAATAATTGTTATTATTAGATTGAGATCATGACACTCCTACTGCGTGTGCATCAGCAGGCTTTAACCATGACAACTTTAAAAATTTTTTTCTCCCATAACTTATTCTATTAATATTTTAAACAAAATTTTTAATTGCTTTCATAATTATCATTTTTTTCTGATTTTTACTCATTGAGTTGTATCTACAGTCTGAGTATTGACCATTAATAATTATTATTGGAAATACTGAAGGAAAGTATTTATTCTAATTTTATTTAATACCGGGTGTCCGTGATTCTATTTATTACTGGGTGTCACGAGATATTTTGGTTCAAATCAGTTTGTTGTAAAAAAAAAAATAATCCAACATATGTAGGCTTAAAGCTTTTGCACCGTTGTACATTAAAATTTTATTTCAAGTTTTTCTGTAAAATGAAATAAAATTGAAATCTTTTTTTGCACTTGTTGGATTATAAGAAACTTAAATCGGTCAAAATTATTTTAGTTTTTGCTGTCCCATCCTGACCGACCTAACTCACGGGGGGGAGGGGGGGGGGGGTGGTGGAGTAAGGTGTGATAGCTTATGCTAATTCAAGGCAAAATAAAGATGTGTGCCTCAACCGTAACCTCAAAATAACTAGATTTAGCAAACATGAATTTAGAAAACATGAATTTATAATTTTTAAAAAATAATTATGAAAAATAAAAAAAAATGAATTTAGGCTATAATTTTTAAAAAAATTAAAAATCCAAACTAATTAAAATATTTCATTAGCAATTTATAATAGTCTAAGTGTTTTTTTTTTACGTATTTTAACCATTTTATTTTCTAGTTTTTGACAAACATTAAAATTACTCGTAGCTTACGTTAATAAAAAAAAAAAATCGTGTCTACATTTTTAATTATTAAAATTTGTTATTATTATAATTTCTATAATTGATTTTTGAAAAAAAAAAAATTGAGTGCATAAAAAAACTTACGGTTTTGCTCATTACATAATATCTGGAGTAATTGACTTTTCTTCTCCAACAAAAATAAATTCGATGAATTATTCAATTTTTAATTGATTAAGTTGTGACTTTTTCTCGCACATTTGGGGTTGCGAAATAGTGTTGGTCATGTCATAAATTTCCAAAAAATATCTGAAAATAAGTTTAAAAAAAAAAAATTATCCAAACAAATGGTTTTAAAGCAATTAATAAATTATACGTTAATTATATTTTCGCCTTTGACAGGAGTTGAAAAAAGGGTCAAAGGTTCATTTTCCAATCTCTCATGCATCAAGTGAGTGCACAACGTCAAACGTATCTATTTACAAATACTTAATAGTTATAACTACTCTTGATTAATACAGTCTCGTTCCTTTCATGTCATACAGCTTTTAATTTAAATACAATATTATTGAAAAAGTTTACTTTTAAAAAGAAGTAAGTCAACTCTTGGTCACGGGACATCCACTGATCATCACGAATCACGCATTCAGCGAAATATCTCAAAAATGCAGCGAACTATGAAAGAGTATATTAATTCAATTAAATCGATTTAAATTCAATAAAACAAAGGTGTATTTTTATATACCATTTGATTAGCTTGGGCGACAACTCGAAAATAAATTAAAAAAACAATTAACGTGGTTAAGTCGCAGATGTAATCGAAGGGATCTTTGCCCGTCAGGAATTCCCTTTTCCTCGTGTCAACGTTCACAAAAATGGAAATTAAAACAACCGTAATTTCAATTAACTACGGTTGTTTTAATTGCTGAACACCGGCTACGAAAATAGCTCGTCGGTTTGTTGAGCCAGTTGGTTTAAGCGAAAATACTCGCGGAGAATTAATTCGTTGGTTTTAGCTTTTCTGTGCGGGAATTTAACGCTTTTAGATTTTTTCGATTAATTCGGTTAAACGAAATTGGCAAAAGTTAGCCACTACGCAGGGTAAACCAATAAGATGAATAGAAAGCTAGACGTTAAAAAGGTCTCGGCGAAATACCCAATATTATCGTCGAATTTAATTTGATGAATTAACATTGTGTAAACAATAAAAAAAAATCTCTAAAGCCACCAAAAAAAAAAAAAAAATAATAAAATCCAATAATTAAATTATTCCAAAAAAAAATTACCAACATTTTTTTAAAAAACAATAATATTAAATAAAACATTTTCTAGTTAGCCAAACTTTTTCAAAAATAATATTAATAATATAGAATTTTAATTATGGTTGTACGTAATTCGGTAATTTAAGGGTTGCAGAGGTCTAATGTTGTTGGCGATATAAAAAGGTCCCAATAATTCATTTTCCCCTTCCGGCGGATCGCTTAACAAGTTACGAAATTTGTCCATCTATTTTTAATTAAATTTTAGTTACCAATTATTTTGATGCGAGATGAAAAAAAAAAATATATTACGAGCGCAATAATAATTATTTTCTAGTTGGTATTTACCTGACATTCGGTAAACGGACATCGGTTTTTAAGGATGAACCACCACACAGCTTGTGAGCACGGTGGAGTAGTGAGCGAACCGTGGTAATCGTAGAACTGGTCTATAACTTCCGGAAATAATTGTTGAAGATCGAGACTGGGAATTGAAGTTTCCTCCGATGGACTAGTAGTAGTGTAGTGATTTGTAGCACCCCCCAATCAGATTGCAGGGATTTTGTGTGGGAGGCGTTTTCGACCAATCAGA
>JAQGAZ010001885.1:0-23176 GCA_034692225.1 Polydesmus complanatus | reverse complement strand
AAATTTCAAACGTTTAATGGGGCCTTTTTTTTTGGTGCTCGCTCCCCCTGTTACTCAAACCTGGCTACGCCGCTGACTGTATGACATTGTGCCGTGTGACTGACATATGTGTTGTAACATGTGCGCAGTATTGCATAATACTATTGTTGAAATTAATGATGCAACAATTTATTTTACCTAACATTATACTATACATGTACTGTATTGTCTTTAAACTGACGCCAACATTTCTGAAAATTCACGAAACCAATTTTTTAAAAATTGTGCGAGGAGGGAGGAGACTTAAAAAGCTTCCTAATGAAAGAAGAAGCGAATCCCACACAGAGCTCAAGACGCGGGCATTACGGGCCTCAAAATTTCAGGTTTATCAAATGCATTCTTAAAAGTAAATCCCTCATTTTATCAAAAAATTTATATAAAACCTGCGTTTTGCAATTTAAAGTGGCGCCGTTTTTTAAAGAAAACTCATGAAACAATGCATGTGCATACCGTACTGTACTTTTTCAGCAGAGTTGCAAACTTGAAACTCTTTAAAAGTTGGCTTCTGTACAGTAGATAGCCTACATGTAGTGTAAACTTTAAAGCAATCAACAATTCGGTTTATAAATTATTCAGCCCGTTATTTAATTTGCTGTTTACAAAACGCCACCAAGCCTAAATTTGTAGCCTAATTAGTTTAGAATTTATAATTAAAATTCATTTATTTATTTAGAAAAAAAAGTATGGAGTATGCGCATAAACCAAAGGAAAAAGTTTCAATAAATAAATATTTTTATTTCATGATAATGTTTATACTAATTAACAAAGTAAACTATTAAATAATTAGATGATAAAACCAATTCAAAAATTTCCCCCCCCCCCCACCCCCCTTATTAAGTTATTTTTCCTAATATAAAATACCGGTTACCGTCGATATAATAATTATATACTGTATAAGCACGTGAAGCAACCATATTTCGTTTACAGTTGAAATTTGCTAATCAGATTAAAGAATGTAAGATCCATGGCAAGTGTAATCTTAGCGGAACGAAGCTAAACACGAAGAGCCTTAAGAAATTCATTTACTTATCAATTTGAAATACGTATAAGCTTTTCCGCCTAACGAGATGTATTTTTACTCTGAAGTTTAATGCAAGCAAAGGATCAGATATTATTCTGTATGTTCCAAGTTCGAAAGAAGAAACATGCAGCGCCGTACATCGAAATCACAACGTGTCTACAATATTTAGGTTAATAGGATTTGATTAAACATCTACCCTGCTCACTCGACTCATGTTAAAAGCGCAATCTCAAATTTAAATTTTCAACTTGAAGGCGTTAATAGGAATTGAGAGGTTTTAAGTAAATATACTTTGGTGAGTGAAGGAGCAGCTACGTCGGCTTGACAAACGGTTGAATTTCTGAGAAAAAGTATTTTTCAGCATACAGTACTGTTTATAAATAGCAGACATAAATCCCAGGGTACAAAATCTCTAGATATTAGTAATAATGAGATTTGCAGAGTAGCTTAGTTCGCAAGTTTGAGATTTTAAATATTTTAAAAATCTGCTATGTGTCAACCATATTTAAATCTTATTAATAACGTGGATATGAATAAAAGAAATCCTAATTAAGCTTATAAGAAACCGCAAACTTTTTTGGATAAACAAAACTTTTTTTTTTTTTTTTTTGATAAAAAAAAATACTGTAGGCCTACGTAATAATAAATAGGCGAAAATTACTTTTAAATAAGAAAGTCCTATTACAATCAGTAACGATTTACCGGTATTAAATGTCCATAAAATTTAATTAGATTATTAGCCAAACTATTCTTGAGATGAATTATAGTGTAGTAGATATTTGTAGTTATACTACAATTAATATTTTTTAATAATGGATAATGAAATTAATGATGTCGTACCTACTTTTTAAGCCTACATTAAAATACTGTATAAATTATACTGGTACGAAATATTTTTTATTACGAGTAAATTCATCTTTCTTGCATTATTAATTAAAAATTGAAAGACGATTTAAAAGAGCGAGAAATAATAAAAAATAAAATCACAATGTATGCATTGAAGTTGTACAAGCTTCTAAAAAACAACTTTAATTATTTTTAAATCTATTTTTTTACTAAACCACATTGTACTATGTTTCAGATATGATGGTGGCATAGATGCAACTCTCGTACAAGTATTTCATCTATAACCAAATTTTGTTATTACAATTAACATAATGAAACATTGAATTAGATATTACATTCAATATACATTATATAATATAGTGTGGCACAATTAAGTTAATTTCCATGGAAGCTCGAGCACTTAAGTCAACGTCTTATGTTGAACTTATTAATAATTTAATACATTAAAGTACATTATATCCGGTTAATTAAGAAAACCTAATTATTAAACTCTTATTAATTCCATTAGAATCCGCAAAGAGAGAGACAGAGGTATTTCTACAGAAAAATTGAAGGGAAGAAAAACACTAAAAATTAAATCTCGATCGGAAAAATAGGAAGTAAAAATTGTGTTATTTACAATAAAAGAAACAAAAACGTTACAATCCCGTCACGTGACGCATTTAAAAATAACCCTTTAAATTTGCATAATATATGTGCTGTAAACATCAGATTGTTCATAAACGAACACATCGTAAGAGATCATAACAAATCACAATTAAGAAAACATAATTATTTTGCTTTTAATACTGTTTTTAACACTCTTCATCGCAATTAAAAAATGTTTCAATAAAACCTTAATTCGGAAATGCACATGTTCAATTTCCTAATTAATGCAAATAAAAATTTTCAAAAAAATTCAAAAATTGAATTTTTAAATACATGTATTGTAATGTACATGTACCGTAATTAAATACTCCGTCGTAATTAAACCAAGAAAGTTAAAAATACTTTAAACTTTGAAAGATACTAAATTTTTAATACCGGTAGGGCTTACTATAAAATAATAAAGTTTGAGCATAAGTACCGTAATTTATTACATTTTTTTTAAATTTGTGATTAAAAGTTTCAGCAAATGCATTTTAAACACCCATCGTTTCATAATTAACTGGTTAAATCCCAAGTGAACAACTTGTTTCCATATTAAGATTTGCTATAGTTTATTGTTAATTCAGCATAAAATTTCTTATCAAAAAATGTCTCCACCATTTTACGCTTTATATCAGCAAATTTAATTACACGGAAACAATCATACGATTTGCATAACTAAATAAATTCCGCAAAATACGCATAATTAATAAATACGTTTCCACTTGAGATACGAGTGAATACAGTAGGTATTATTTCAAGATTTGCGTCAATTGCCTTTCCTTACGTATTTTGACTATGACAAGTAACTATCTTAAAATAGTACATTCTGCATTATAATCAGTTAAATGAAATTATCTTATTAAGCAATCAAAAATTAAAATAACAAAATTATGAATGTACCGATCAAACGCATAATATTGCGATTCAATTTTTGAATTTTTAATCATGCTCAACAATCATTTTCAACCGGGAATTTTATTTTAAAAATTGCAATTTTTGTATTTCCGAAAAGTTAATTTAATTGATTCCATTTTTTAAAAGAAATACCGATAATTTTTTTCAAGGAATATAGCACTTTTTTAATGAGTAATTCTTATCTGTTTAAAGTAGCCTACCTTCCCCCTCAATTAAATTATTTAATTACAAATGACTTCTGGCAAGATAGGGCTAGTACTGAAGATAGCCGATTGCAAGGTGAGAGTAAATTAATACTTAACAAAATAATCGATTAGCGGTGCATTTAAAACGCGATCAACAATTAAAATTGCTGGACAAAATTGAATCTAAGATCTACAGTATATAACATTCACAAATGATTTACGTCACTCAAAAAAAAAAAAAAAACCGTGACAAGTACGGCAATTAATGGAATAGTATGGCCATTTCGTATGACAAAACAATGAACTAACATCGTAAACACTTTAACTGAATTATTCTTCCGCCATAATTATTATATTTATATATTTACATCCAAAAATTATTTATTTTAATATACAGGTACTATAATATAATGTTGTTTGTTTTTATAAAAAAGCTTCATTTTTTACAAAACAAAAAGAAAAAAAATGTTAACTGCACCAGTTAAATTTAATTAGGTTTATTTGTTTATGGTTTGCATCGACTCCATTAATAATCATTTCATCACGTGACTAGAAGACCACCCAAAGTTGTAGCAAATTTTTGTACTTATTAAATGATGTAGGTGCTTCATTTTTAAAAGCTTATTCGTGGATATAATGCAAAATCTATTCATTTAATAATTAGCTGAAGGTACAAAAGTCAATTTTTCTAAACAAAACTCAATATAATTTACAATAAAAAAATTTAACGTAATTACTCGTAAAATAAGCGCTGAGGCAATTGAATTATACTTCAAAACTATAAAACACAGTTATATAAATACTGGTTTTATAATCAATGCAATTGATATCAAATAAACAATTTTTTTTTACCGGTAAGTTTGACAAATCAGGGAACGTTAAATGCCGAGGTACTAAAAATGTATTAATTCGAATTCAATTAGATAAGATAACTTATATCTTATCTTAAATTTCAACTTTCTGACATAAAATGATTCTGGAAGATTAGGATTTTTAAACCAAATTGCACATTAAAAAAAAAAGAATATAGCCTACATTTTTGAAAATTTTATGATGTTTTTCAAACAAACATAAATTATAATGGCAAATGAAATACTAAGTAGATAAATTGCCAAATTTCAACGAGCGGCGAGATCCATCAATAACATGCCAGCAAACTTATTGCACAGTTTAAAGATATCAAAAAAATTCTATAAACGTACCGGTAAACAAAATTAAAAAAAATAGCAAAAGCCTGAGCTTCATTCAACTAGACTTTTACTTTTTGGAACAATTTAGTAACTCGTATATTGCATGTATAAAATATTGACAATCAGAATATTAAAAAATGATTTCTTTTAAATATTGTTGATACTATATATTTAATTTTTTTATATAGCTTAACGAAATAAATTACAGTAATTTTAAATGAGTAGTTTTGCTTTGCATAAGCAAACAACAGGAGATCAACCGACAATTTAAATGCATTAAATGCCAGCTATGTTTTAAATAAAAAATAATACAAAAAAGCTTTTTTTGCTGTAAAACATTTATGCAATGCAAAACAATTCAAAATAACGTTATACTATACAATGATTTGAGATAATTTGAACGCAAATACGAGTAACTATCATCTTCCTGTATCTAGAAACTGTGGCAATAACTTTAGAGATCAAAAAAGCAGCCTGGAATTAGCTATATATTTTTTTAAATAAAAAAAGGTAAAATCAGGGGTAAAAACTTAATCTCACTAAACTTTTCTTATGCAATTTGATTAATTTTATAATACGATTTCGATAAATAAAAAAAGGAGAGGAAAGTTAAGTATAAAGGAGTGATCACCATGAAGCGGCAGCCGCGGTGGTAGATGACGTAGGCGACGTGACCAAACTAACCGACAACCTCAGTCTCTTACATTTAGCCCGTCGATTTTTGAACCAAAACTGCACGTTTTTGGGTTCCAACTTCGGAAACTTCTGTCTATAGGGCATCTGATTGAGCTCATCCGTGTATTTTAGAATAAGACTGTGCGGTGGATGAGTATTGAAGGTGAACCACTGTTCGAGTCGCGGAACTTCCGTCACCGGATCGATGAAAGTTCGATTCCGTTTCCGTCTCTCGTCTAAAGCAGCAGCCATAGCACTGGGAATAAAACCGGCCATGTACAACATGCTAGTTGGTGTGTGTGCGTGATGATGATGATGATAATGCGGAGGATGCAACGCGTTGCCCCGAAGTGCAAGTGGTGAAACGGAAGACGCGGATGACGTAGAAGTTTGCAGATGTAAAGGTGGCGAGTGTTGACGACCCGGATGACTAGAACTTACGTATTGAAAGGCCGGAACAACCTTTTGCCCGCTTTCTCCACCTCCCTGACCCTCGTCGGATGTATGACCCTGATTGGGTCCCAAGGAAGACTGGGATAAAACAGGATTATTCTCATCAAAATCGTTTTCATCTTCCAATTCCTCCTCCTCTTCCTCTCCCAACTCCCCTTCTTCTTCTTCGTCCGTATCCCCCAACGACCCGTCAGTCACTTCCTGTTTAACACAACTGGCGGCCTCCACTAAATCTTCATCCTCTTCTTCATCCCGTTCTCCAAGCCCTTCTTCTCGCTCCTCTTTCATGCTGTGGGAGGCTTTCCAACGTTCGGAATTAGGTTCTGCTTCTCGATGAGTGGTGCTCAAGTCCATAGCTTCGTGATTCCCGTTCTCTTCCTGACTAAAAGTCGTTTTCCCGCTTAAACCTCTATGTTCGGTAGGAAGCAAGGCATCGGTTCCGCTTTTGCGAACTCGAGCCCCGTCTGTGTCCATCTCTTCGGGAGACACAGCTCGACCCGGATTGTCATTTGAAGTGCTATCATGACCCGGACTATGAGCCCCGTTCAAGTGTCTTTGTTCGGCCCTTTTAAAGGCCGCGCGAGCGTTTTTAAACCAGTAAACAACGTTGTTCACGTCTAACGGTTTCCTACCTTTACGAGACTCTAGACCGTTCAGTTCCCGGACGTACTGCTGGATCTGGAGTCGAGTGGGATGCTGACTCTCGCTGAACCACCGGTGCAACTTGGGAAGCTCTAATTCCGGATCGAATGAGGTGCGCATTCGTGTCCGTTGAGAGATCGACGCGCAATTTAATTGCGTGCTAAGGGAATGATCGTTGCCGTTGGGGCTGTGATGATGATGTGGGTGATGATGAGGGTGTGACGGGACCGAAGAAGCGACGTTGAATAACGGACTCGATTCCACAGAGGTAGGGTTTCCGTTAGGAGACAGTCGGCGGTGCTGCAACACTTGCTGAACGTACCACTTATCAAAACGGTGGCGGGTATCTTCGGGAATCTCGCACAAGTTGCCGCCTTTCGAAATTAGTGTTAGTAAAGTCTGAAAAACAAAAGAGTTATATTCTTAAAGTATTTTTTCATAAATCTTAAAATAAACGTTTGATTCGCATTAGCTACGTGTTGAGGGCCTACCGGTACTTTTTTTTCTTAAATAACAACCAAATACTTTTTATATTTCAAATATACGTTACGGTACCGCACCAATTCACAAAAAACTTCAATGTTAGAGTTTAATAATGCCGGTATTGTTTTTGTCAAAATCTAAATTTGAAGTACCAAATAATATGTTAATTTTAAAATTCTAATACAATGTAATACTGATATTAAAAATAATTTAAAGTTCATTTAAAAATATCGACGGAAATGAGAATAATTTTCGATTAAACATTAAACAGAAACATTTAATGAAAAGTTAAGAATCTTATTTCGAGCAAGCAAAAACTATAAGCTACAATAAAATGCAGTAGCTCAAACTATACTTATACTGTATAGGCCTACAATATTAAAAAACAAAACAAAAAAAATTAAGAATTTAACCTGGAATACTCGACTCGAGCACGATAAAATGTATATTGCATAGGGTTATACATAATATGAGAAATCGTCTTTAATAGTCATCAAAATGCTGCGTCTTTTAAAAGAAATTTCACTTTCGAAAGTCAAATGAGCTTATTTTTGTTTGCGAATAATTTGGTTGAGTGGGTGGTAGTGTGATGAGGACGTTATGTATACAGTATAGCTGTAATCCAGCTCGCTATCAGCGCCTGCCAAATTTTTAATGTTTAAAAAAGATTGCACAAAGGAGCACAAATTAAGTTGTCAGAGTTTATAACGAAAACGATTCCATCTCTTAAAAAAGAAGCTTTGAAATAATTTTAAGCGAATAGAATGAGATGAGAGACTGGTATGAGGATAGGAGCAAAAGAAAGCAATTATCGAAGCTCAGTCGACTAAATCTCACACGCTCACTTCATCAATTTATCTTGGGTGTCATTTCTCAATTGTAACTTTTCAATAAGACTATTATTATGCATACTATCAACGCTGCAAATAACTACAGTGCAGTATTACAGTTGAGGTAACATTATTTCCACACAGTTAAAATTTAAGATCAACAAGACATCGTATGTTCTACAAACAACAATACAGTAGGCCTACACATTGTCAACGCACTCCGGTTTGCGTGATAATAATACTGTTCTTGCATTTTATTTTAAAATTTTCTGCTCACAATAGAAATTTTTGGGTTTTTTTAAAAAAAAAAAAAAGATTTCTAAAGTACCGGTATCGGTCCTTTACAATTTCGAACTTAATACTATAATCTAGAAACATCAATAACGGCAATTTTTTTTTTATCGCAAATGTTCAATTTTAAAATAATTACGATAGTGGTAATCGCTACGTTGCGTTTTAATATTTAAAGAGTAGGCTATACGTATTTAAAACAAGCACATTTTGACTTACTTTTCATTATTTTATTTGAGTTACAAACTGCAGACAAACTTGCTAATTGAAACAAATGGCTTTTTAAACGCAACTACTACAATATTTTAATTAAAAGTATTATTTCCCTCATACTTTAAAAACAAGTGGAATACGATACTTTTTTTCGAGACAGCCAAATCTAAAATTAACACTTAAAATAATCTCGCAATAAATGAAATTATGATAAAATCGATTTAAATTTTTTAAAATTGTTAAAAGTATTGGGAAATAATCTTCTTACGACCTGTATTATACGAATAGAATAATTAACTGCATAGAAAATACGTTACAGTTGTTTTATTAATTATTCAATTTGATAAAAGTTTGTAAAATAAATATTGCAGTTTCAAACAGATAGTCATGCATTGTATCTGGCGACAACATCTTCGTACCGTATCTACAGTTATGTATAGTACGAGGTGCTGTAAATTTACATCGAGGAGGTTAGAATTATTAATTATTACCGAATACGGTACTATAAAGTTACTGCACTTTGCGTAGGCTGAAACCGCACGTGCGCAGGTAAATGCGCGCATTACACGTGTGGAAGTACGGTAACGTGCTACATGTATTTAGGTGAAGATAATGTTATCAGGAGGAGATGGAGAAGGGAGAATGTTAGTGGGAGTGAGTGTGGAACGCCGCTGGTGGCAGGATGAAAGCGAAAGATAAATAGGAGGAGCCACCGGCAATAGGATTAAAGGGATATTGCGGTACAAACAGTTACTTTGGACAAACTTTTCCGCTTAGACATACCGCGCGCCCTTAATACGTTTTTTAAAAAAACGCGAAGAGAGAAAATGCACTTTAACTTAGGATAGAAATCTATTCCCCTCATCTCCCACCCAGTCACCATCTCTCCTGAGACGCACGTCTAATTTCTTCCAGCCATTATTTAAATATTAATTTTTAAAGCTGTACAAACACCTTAAATTCATTAAGACTCCTATCACCGCTTCTCGCAGCGCCTTCTATTGTCATAAGCCTTGGCTAATTCACTCTTACAATAAAAAATAATAATGTTTTTTTATAATACTAAACAAAGTTTGGATTGTTTTTCTGTACACTGTTCAAACGTATGTGCTATGATGAATCAACGAAACGTCTGCAACTGAGTGTACAATACGGTAATAAAGATGTTTTAAATCTGAAGTTTAAGATAGAAGTCGCCAAACACTTTTTGCAAATTTATTTATTTGAAATTCTAAATTCATTTTTTTTTCAAACATTAGCAGTTTATTCTAAAAATTAGCTATAGAAGTGTAAACAAAAAAAAAGTCAACATGTAAAATGTAATACCGGTACAGTACTTTATTTTGGCACTTCGATAAAAAAAAAAAAAGACTAGTATAAAATTCGATGAATTTAGAATTTCGTTTACGTTTTAAAGAACTTTTCTTTTGCTTTCCCTCTGTTAATAGATACATGTACTTTGAATTAAGAAAAATAGTTTCGTAAAATCTTGGTCCTTTCAAAAGTTAGATTCCAAAGCTACTTGCCTCGGTAGAAAATCACCATAGGCTTATGTAGTTAGTTGTTGCATAAATAAACTTATTATTAAAAACGGGAGAAAAAAAAAATCTACGTTAAATAAAACTGTTACTTTACTTTTTTTTCTTTCTTTCTTTAAAGAAAAAATCGACTTACATTTTCCCACCTAAAAAATAAAAATATAAAAAAATGGCTACCGCGACGCATCCTAAAATAAGATAAAAAGTTTATGGACTTTTCGCATGCTCTTACGATTTATGACTTATAGCCTTTATCTGGAATAAAACTCGTCCACAAGACAACTATATCATATTCCATTATCACGTAAGTGGGGGTATAGCTGCGTCATTTAACCACCCCAGAGGAGTCCGCGTCACCCACTCACCCATCTCTATTATCGCCATCACTTGCTTTCCTTTCAATTGCCAGCATTTAAATAGTCCTAAATCTTTTCCCACCCAACCACCCTACTTTTTTTTTTTTCTTCCTCTTCTCTCTGCCCCCACAACCAACTATCCCTCGAGTTGTATACATTAAAGAAGGAATAAATATACAATCAGTTTTGATCTGTTAAGTTGGTGTGAGTGTGAGGATATGCGCAAAAATGAGTGGATTTATGACCGCATTATCATCCGGAGAATAGAATGCAAACAGCAGAAACCAAGGAAGGGAGAGAAATATCCCCCATCGCCTATCATCACCCACCCTACCTACACCACCCTACCCTCGGCGTCTTTTTTTTTTTTTTTTTTTGAAAGAAAGAAATAAAAGTGTGAAGAATACATTGAAAAGTCAGTAAGAAAAAAAAAAAATTACGCTGCTGATTTAATATGGAGAAAAAAATATATATACTCGTATATAAAATGTCAACTTTTATTATTGTCATTATTAAAGAGATTATCATTTCTTATTTATTTACTTCTTTAAATCGAACTCATTATTAAAGCAAAGTTATGATAAGGAGTATTATGCTCTACTTTGATTTCGAATTGAAACTTTTTTTATTATTATTATTATTTTCAGTTCCGGTATATTTCGTTATAATAATTTGATAGATAGATAAAATTTAAATAAAGAAACTATTCAATGTTTATTTGTTATCCTTTTTTTTTCTTTTTTTATTAAAAAAAAAACAATAAATAAAAAAATAACTAAGTTTACTGCATAATCTCAACGAATGAATTTAAGGAAAATGAGTGATCTACTCGTACTGTCGTAAATGTACATCCTTATTTGAGTAATTTTGATTTGATGTTGTGATGGCGTCAGCTACCTCAAAACTATTGAAGTGTGTCGTACAAAGATTAAATCATCTGTCCTTTTAAGACATTTTTTAATTAAAATAGTTTCCTGTACTCGTCCAAGTTCAGTTTTTACCATGAAAAACGAGCATTTTTTCATAAAAGTAACATATCAGAAAAAAATAAAACTACCGGTATTAATAACATTAATTATTTTCTTTTACAGGGGGGAAAAAACAGATGAGTACAGTTATTGCAGGCTACGTGGGTCTAATTTGCTCCTCAAGAAAATTAAGAATATTACAACAATTATTAGTGATAAAGTTCGTTTTTTTTTCGATTTCTGAAATACTTGATTTTGTTAATGTCTCGCGCACATGAATAAATAAATATCAGAAATGTTCCCTTTTTAAAAACCCTTCAATTAAAACAATCATTTACAAAATTGAAAATAATTTTGTCTCAAATGTGGTAGTCTCCTATAATTTTTCAAAGTAAAAATATGCACCTACGCACTCCTTTATTTAAAAAAAAAAAACTTCCGGTTTTTATTTTCTACCCAAATAAAGCAGATGATTTAATAATTTCGTAACTAAATCTAAAAGAAAATTGCCTGCAAACTTAAATTTCGACAGATGGCTAAATTCTCTAAATACCGGTATCTAAAAAAGTTTAGTATGATAATAATCAAGGTACAGTATTAGAAATATATGATATGTTTGGCTTACTTTTTATTGAACCGCCGTATGATATAGAATAATACAATCAAAACTTTTTAAAAAAAAGTTTATTTTAATTTTTCAAACATTTTGCCTGAAGTAAAAGCTGGCTTTACCGTTCTCCAATTCACTCCCCCCAAAAAAATAGTTAAATATTTACGTCAACCCTAATTATTAATACGAGTATAATAAAATTTAATTTTAAAAAGATTAATTATTACGCGCGTAGACAAAATCTCAAAGCGAGAAAAGAAGGAAATAAATACGTTAAGTTTTAAGTTTTTCAACTGAAAGTAAATCCCCGCAAAGTGAAAACATCGGATGCGCAAATATTTCTCTCTCTTTCATTCTCTACTAATAATAAGCTGAAGTTGAAAGAAGAAGTATATGCAAAGACTTTTGTCTAAGCATCTCCAATTAGAGAAGGAATTAATTATAAAACCGCAAATTAAAAACGGTGATCCTTTATTTTCTACCACCCACCATCACTATTACCACCCATTTTCTAAATAAACTCGGTATCGGTTTATATATACGGTATATATATATAAAAAAAAAAAAAAAGATAAAGTAAAACCCGTTAATTAAATTAATTCTCAAAGTTAAAAACTAATAGCGATTAAATAAAATAGATAAATAAATACTAATAAAAAAAAAGAAAACATTGAAAAGAAAACACCGCCAGATAAAAACAAAAGATACGGTAGAGGGCGCCCGTACAAGTGCGCGCGTAATTGTAAGCCCGGGTTATTAGCGCCCTCTACGTTCCTTTTCAAGAAGTAAAAACTTTTTTTTTTCCCTACGTCTTTTCTCTCCGATTAAAACACGTCTTAATATTATGTGTTCTCATTTTCCAAATAAGCAGTTTTGTTAAAAGAGAAGATGAGAGAGTGTTTTTATTGAAAGGATGTTGAATGGCTGAGTTGGGTAGCGTTAGGCTTAGCGCCTGGTCGGAGGTAGCGCCATGTTTATTAGCGACGCGACCGAATAGTTGAGAGAAAGATTTTTCTTGTAATAGGTAGCACATAATTAATCAGATAATTGTGCTTGCATTAGTGGAAATCGTATTAACCCTCGTAATTCTCTTCTCGCAGATCAAAAGGCCCTAAAGCTTCAAACGGCATGCCGCCCTTTAAAAGCCGACAAAGCTTCCCTATCAAAATCATATCGAATACGCCTTCTTTATAATCTTTTTTTTTTTTTTTTTCTTCTTCCTCTCTTTTCTCCCCACTATCTATACACCCACTTCTTATTGCTAAAATTATTTCCTAAGCGCGTTCGGTACAGGTATAAACTTCGATCCGTTCAAATCGGGGAAAAGTAAAGCTAGAAAAAATAAATTTTCTCCGAGTCCTATTAAGTGCTTTTCTACCAAAAGAACTTTAAAACAAAACTCAAATTAAAAAAAAAAAAAGAAATGGTAAGAGAAATAAAAAAATAAAATATTATCGGATGAAAGCACAATTCAAAAGAGTGTGTTTTGGTTGGTGCTTTGGAAATGATTTTAACCTCTCGATTTACACGGTTCAGCAAAAATAACGTAGGAATTAAAACCGTCAAAAAGAAAACTAAACAATAAACTTTTTTTTTTTTCAAAAAAGAAAAGTTTATAAGAGTTTTAAAAAGTTGATGAAGAAATATAAAAGCAAAATAAATATTAAAAGTTTTAACTAAAACTTCATAAAATAAAACCAATAATTAATCGAGAGAATGAAAACAACAGGAAAATCTTATAATTTTTATCAATTAAGCTTTACAGTATTTGGAAAAAGTGCAGTAAAAGTAATGATAATTATATCACTGTTGAATTCAGTTGTTACATTCAATGTTTAATTAAATATTAAGTGCAAATTCTTATAATTACTGTATAAAACAAATTTTAATTCAAAATTTCTAGCAAGTGTAAAAACCTTTTTTTTTTTAAAGAGTTGATGAAATTAAAAAAATACTGTATATAAATGCATGTAAGCCTACTTATTCGGTACCGTATATAAATTAAGAAAAATGAAAGTATGAAATATAATAAATACCCGGTACTCGATTTTTTTTTTTTTTTTTTTTGACAAAAATCACCGGAAATTAGTGCGAGAATTTCAATAAAAAAATTCAATTTCTTCAACCGTAATCGCAAAATCAAACGATCGTGTAAACTCCGTGATTCTCAACCAAGGAAGCGTGAGTACTCCAACAATGTAACATAAAATTAATACAAATATTACCGGTATTAAGTAAAAAGGGAAAACAGTAAATTTATCAATTTTCCTAGACGCTATCATTTCTCTATGGTACTATTTTTCGCATAAGATGGTCAAAATTAACCATGCTGTGCTTTTTGTAGGCAAACGGTGACGTCACGTAGAAATGATTGCGGAAACGATAGTGTTTAAACCTAGTTTAAAACTGCGAATATGAAATGATAAATCACGTAAACAGGTTTTGATCAGATTACAAAAGCTCTTCAAAATAGAGTGAAGAAGCCTTAGAAAAAGTTTACACAAATAAGTCTTTTCGTCTTTTGGAACAATTTTTTTTTTTTTTTGCTATCCTAACTGTTAATTAGTCAACTCTTAAATCTGTAAAAATGAAACGTAAGCAGGCGCCCATCATTATTTCTAGCGCTTCGTTAATTAAAACCATTTTTTAAAATTTCTTAATATTGGTTATTTTTTTTAATTTGCTGTAATGAATAACAATGGATGAAGATGGTTTCAAAGACGTCGCCACATTTCATCTTTTCCATCCGCCGCACTGGAACCCAAAAATGACCGAAAAAAATAGTATCGTAAAGCTTCTTCATTATAATACAATTAATTAACGCGTGATTTTTAAAAAAAATAAATGTGATCAAAAACTTTCATATCAAACTTTCGCAACGTAGGTTTCTAACACACAAAGATATACACGATGCGTAGATTTAAGTTAATTATAAGAACAACTTAAAACTATACCGGTACTAAAAAAAATCAAAAAAAAAAAAAAAAAGAACTCCTGTAATGCGCATTTTTACCGAAAGAATTTACTAAAATTTCAATGTTCATTAAAATATTATTTACCGGTACCTATAAAGTGCATGTATCGTAAATAAGAAAGCTAAATAAAATTCGTAACGAATTTCTAAAATACAGTACAGTAAAAATAAAAATTTTTTTTTAGACTAAAATTTGTAAAAATAATACTGTAGTATTAAAAAAAATTTAAGAAGCCATTTCTTAAATAACAAAATAAATCGTAATAAATTACATATTTAAATTCCACATGCTGTATTATCATGATATAATTTTGAAAATCAGTTTCCCTTTTCCTCAAAGCTAAAAAAAAAACCAATAGAGAATTCAATAAATTATTGTTGAAATATCTCAGTAAATCTACTAACATTAATTTTACTTTCTCTATTACACTGTTAAAAAAAATGCCATCATACATTGTCTGAGAATTTCGTAATTCTGATGTGTAACCGTAAACCAATAAAATCTTAAATTATAAACAATGAACTCAAAATACTTAATTATTTTAAAAATTGTCTTAATTGTAACATAATAATAATGTAAATAAATCCCTAAACTGTATCAATAAATACAATAAACTTCATTTTAATTTTAATTTAATTTTTTTTTTTTTTTGATACATGTACTCAATGTTACCGCATATAAATTGTTACTGATAAAATCGTTCAAATGTCACATTATTAAACAATTGTAAAAAAAACTATTAAAAATATATAAATCGTCACGGTTAAAAACGTTTAAATGTTAAATTATTAAACAAATATAAAAGCATATAAAAAACCCATAAAAATTTCTGAGAGAAAAAATCTACGCAAGTAAATATCTCTGCCAGTTAAATAAACTGAACTCAGCAAAAAAAAAAATCATCCGGAGATAGAGAGACGAAGAAAGTTGTAAAGACTAGCGAGTAGTTTATGCAAATAGCCTCAATCTGTTATGATTTTGCTTTTCCGAGCTTTCCTCAAATTAAATCCTAAACTCGATAAAATGCCTACTTAAATTTTGGCTGGTGGGCCGCATCGACGTTGATGGGCTTCGTCGTCGGATCTATCGGCACGCATAAAAATACGACGACGACTATGGGGTTGGAGCGCCCCCTATCCGTCGCTAGACAAAACGAGACGAGGCAAAAGCGAGGCGGAACGTAACTTCCTGATATACGGTCGCAGCCTTCTTTTTCCACAATCGTTTTCTTACGTTGCTTCTTATCAGCACATAAAAATATTTGAGGGAGAAGCGCTCAAGTATGTCATTAAAGTTTCATAAACTCCCGGCAGGACGATCGTTTGTGTGTAAAATCTCACAAATTGCCATTCAAAACCAATTTTTCTCGATAAAATCCTCTCTGGGACCTTCTATCACGTTGAGGCGAGGCGCGGGCGAGATATGCAAAACCGCCGCCGAGCGCTAGATTAGCAGAAAAGTGTTATGGAAAAAGATCTAAAGACGAGAGAGAGAGATGAAGAGAGGGATAGTTGCGCGATGTGGGGGAGGCGGAGAAAGATGGAGAGAAGGATAGTTGAATAACGAAATGTCGATACAAAGAAATTCTATACCGAATAACAAAAAGTCTCGATACAACGAATTTCTTTTTCTCTCTGGTTCCCGAAATTCGATATTTTTGTGTGATAGGTTTATTCTAAAGTTTTGTTTTTTTTGATTTAGGGTAATTGAAAGAACAGCATAATTTTTTAAAAAATTCAAACAGTTTTCAGAAAATTAAGTTAATTTTTAATCGTTAATTTTAGTCGAAAATCAAAAAAACCAATCGTTTCATTAATTTCAATGTTGATTAGATTAGTTTAAAACGAAATAAAAAAAAGCCCTAAAAAATTACTAATTTTATAAAATTCTATTTAACTGTTAATATTAATTTATTTTATTTATTTATTTATTTATTTCGTTCGGTTATTTTTGATAAATAATGAAACAAATTGTCCATCTTAATAAACTTCGTTATATCGGCATTTCACTGTTCAATGTGAGAAAGAATGCGTAAGCGAGATAGAGTGCGAGAGGGATGGAGGGAGAGAAAGAAGAACAGAGCCCTCTACCCATATTTTGTAAAGCGTTGAAACCGGAGAGAAGTCACCTCATCAACCCAGGTTTTTCTCTCTAGGCATTTTATATGCTCCCCCTAGCACACAAACATTCAACCACCCAACCCAGCATCCCTCTCATCATCTACCGCTACAGCATCCTTCTTCATCCTGATTAACATTTAATACTAAAAACTAGTTTTCTTAACGTATCGTTCTCCTTCGCTCCTACTTTTCAACCACTTCCTTATATTTCCCCGCCACTTAACCTTAGGGTGAAGAAACACTTAGATTTCAAATGGAAAAATAAGCCGGAAGGTGATCTCCGAAGGGGGCTCAACACACTGCGAGAAACACGCGCACAAGAAGACCTCGCCATTAATAATGGTCTAGACTTAATTGCGATCTTTTTTTTCTTTCTTCTTCTTCCTTAAAACGTGAAACGCGATAGCTACGAGAGTGGAGATGGAATATTGTTATACATGTACAAAGCGCAAATCGGTCGAATTTCATGAATTCGATTAGCTATAAATTTTATACCGCAACTGCCCCCTTACTTAACGCGCGTTTACTATGTAAAGTGGCAATCACTCAATGCAAGCGTGTAATGCGGGAAACGCTCGCATGAAACACCCCGAGTCAAAAAACTATTAGTAAAATTATATTATTTGTACAATAATAATGGAATAATTAAAGGTTCCCTTATTGAAAGCTACATATTTTCTTATCCTTATAAGTCAAATGAAAACAATGTACACTACATTTTTTTGCCTAAAAAATACAAAGGTACAATTTACCCAAAACCTCTAATTAAATTAAAAACTTGTAATATAGTTGTTAATTATTCTTAAAACGAAAGTTTAGTTATCCTGGGAGGTAAAAAGTCCGTATACTGTAGTATAACAAAATTCAGAAAAAATAAAAAAAATTGTTTAGTGCAATGATAACAATTCGTTGAGGAAAAAACTACACAAATTCCTTAACAAATAAATATACCGATAATAATATTAAAATAATGCTTTTCTTTATCATAATACTCGTACTGTACAACCATTTTCGAACATCATTTTTTCTTCAGTTTTCAAAAATGCTGATTAAGGGTCGAATGTTAATAATAGGCTATACAAATTAAAGAATCTTAGGGTTCACAACTATGCGATATTCCCATAAAACACACTGCAGTGTAAAGCGTAGTAAGTTTTTCAATTACTCGTAGTTTCTCTGTTTCATAAGTTCAGTAGCGCTTATTATTGTAATCACGCAGCTCATGCACGCGACCAACAGCCGACGTAACATTTTGTGCAAGTACTTACAATGTAATGTGCAAAAACTGTAAAATTCGTATAAATGTGGCAATTGACCTTTAAATAATTTAAAACCTAAAATGACGAATTAAGGTTTAAATAAGCGAACAGCATACTGATTTCAACAATTCTTATGGGTTAGGATATACAGTAAACTCCCGAATATCCGCGATGATGTCTGCCAGGGTAATCGCGGATTGTGAATTTCGCGGATAATCCAAAAATGATCGAGAAAGAACACAAAAATGCTATTGAATCATTTTTAATTACTGTAGGGGTTTACGCATGCAAATACAGTATAACTTAATATACTGTAGTTTAATTTCTGTACTTACAAATACAGTGCATGTTGGTTTATTTTTCGCAAAAATCTGCCGACAGTTTTTGATTTTTCGTGTAAAAAAATTCAAAACATACAAAAATAAAAGAAATAACGGGAAACGAGCGCCGATTATCAAGAGTTCACTGTATTTGTTTAATCAGAAAATTATCAACATTGGACCCAAAATAGATCTGAGGTTTGGCAAATTATATACCGGTACTCATAAATTTCTTTTAACGAGAGATCGTGATTTAACTATACTGAAAACATTTTTCTCAAAAAAATAATTTGTGTCTGCGCTGCTTTATATTTCTTCTTAAAAATGAAACTTCCTCATATTGAGAATTTCGTACTATCGACTTTTGTTCATCAGAGCTTTTACTGTATTTTAATAGAATAATTAAGCTCAACTTATTAAACTTAATTTATAATCTTAAATGCGTAAAAGTCATAAAACGGCAAAAACTACCTTAACTCAGAATAATAAATAATCATAATTTAAAAAAAGAGCTTACGTTTAAATTAACATGATTATTAAAGCTCAGAAAAGTGATGAGAGAAAAAGTGAATTCCTACCTCATCAATAGGGCAGCCAGCTTCCACTAATAAACTATGCGATTGAGTTAATAAAAGTTGTAATAGTTTTTCTTTGACATCATTGGCCGTGCTCACTTTAGGTCGACTAGAAAATTAAAAAAAAAAATTCAAATTAAACAACTGTTAATTAGAAATAAATCAGACTTTTTAATTTCAAAAAAAAATATATAAAAACACAAAATTAAAAAAATTCGTTAATTTGTTTTAAAAGCACTTATAATCTTTCATTTGTCTGCTTAACGTTTTTAAGCAAAGCAAAAACAAACAATATAAGTCTAATTAATTAATTGATGCTTTGCTTTGTTTGACAAGTATCTACAACTTGTTTTCAATTACCAACTACAACGTAAGATTTTTTTTTTTTCGTTAAATTTTAAATAAATTTTTCATTGTTTAGTAGAAAAAAGAAAACAATACTTTTCATTGTAAATAACTAATCAAACTCGAATTGCGTTTTTTTTTATTTAATAAAAAAAATAAATAAATAAAACAAAAAAAAAAAAAAAAAAAAAAAGCGGTAAATTCGAACAAATTTTTTTTCTAATCTGTTGAGATTCTAACACAAAAAACCTTTAATCTTGTAACTTTTTTTTTCTGTTCGTTTTTGAAACTGCGCTTGCCCCGTAGGGTTTTAAAAAACGATCGTGTACACATCATACAATTTGGGTATTTTAAAAGCTCACTAAACTCCAAACATCAACTTTTTTATATCAGTTTAATGGCGAGCAAATCTTTACCCAAAAAAAAAAAAAATTATCCGCAAAAAAAAAATATTATGTGCAAAAAAAAAAATAAAATGAAATTAAACAACAAATCAGTTAAAACATGAAAGAAAAAATGTAGAAGGAGGAAGAAAAAAATGGATGAAGAGGGAAAAAAATGTTAAGAAAGTGGGTGATGAAGGGGTTGTTGGAGGATAAGAGCAAAGAAATCTTACCTATATAATCGGATTCTTAAGGTTGCAACTGTCGTCAATTCTCCGAGGATTTCACCGACGGTTGCGTTTCCATCATCAGTTATCGTCTCGAAAGACAAAGGTTTCCAATTTCTTATCTGAAGTGCGCCTATCGACAAACAAACAAAAAAAAAATCATTCAAATAGAAATATAAGGTTAAAAAAAGAGCCTACCAATGGCTCAATTAGTGTCAAATATTAGCGGGAGAAATGTATCAAAACACGACAAATCAACAATAGAAGCCAAGAAACAAAAAAAAAAAAAACCAAATAAATAAACTTGGGAGGGAAAAAAACAACTTTCCTTAAATGAATTGTTGAGGCGCTTTTGATAATGCGAATAAAATAATAACACTAAAAAAATAATCTAAATAATTGAAAATATATCTACCCATTTGACTCGTATTCGTTAATTAACTTTTAAATAGATACAAAATTAAACCAATTAAAAATAACGGTAGCGATAATATTTAGCCCACCAAAGCTTTAATAGCAAAGCCAGCCCGAAACTATGAGGTTATTTTTAAGTACGTTTATAGAACTGTATACAACTTTAAAATTAAATCGCAACCCAACTCGTTCGTAGGTAGGTTTTAGCCCGCAATAGCATAGTACAGTGCATGTACATAAAACATTTTTCCTCTTAAGGTATGTCAGATATTTAAATTGTTAAAAATGAACTAAGAAAATATTTTTCAAAATGTCTCAAACATTGACAGGATATTGTTTTTTCGTTTTCAAATAAAATACCAAAAATTTAAATTAAATAAAGTTAACTATTTATTTGACTGTATTTGTTACCTTTCGCTCCAAAGACGTCGGAAGAAGCGTATCCCAGTTTAAAAAGAGCAGTTCGCACCAGTTCCACAAATAAACTTTGGCTGGGAACAATGGCGTAACTGTCCATCTCCACGGCGGAAGTAGAACTATTTTCGATGATTCGTTCGCAATCTTTGCCTCTTGTGGTCATCTGTTCCACCACGCAATGCACCGGTATAGACTTGGCTAAAAATAGAAAAGACTACAATTATAATAATAATTATGACGCAATAAACATACGTTGTAGAAAAAAATTAGCTTAAATTTATTAATTTTCTGAGTGTAGTTTAAAAATTGTATCCGTATACCTGCTACTGTAATATGCTTAGCTAAAACACGATCATCGTTAATTATAGTTTTAGTAATTTTCTCTCAAACTGGAAAAGATGACACTCGCATGTGTCTAGAATAAAACTTGCTCAAACAAGAATATATTTTTTAAAAAAAATAAAGTAATAAAAATGAAGGAATGAATTTTGGCATAATAGCACAGAAACACATTTTAGAGATATACTGTACGTGACGTCAAATTGAGGTCACATCTACTGAATATCAAAACACGTGATAATATTATGGTAAAACAAGATCGCACGTTACTTCCTGATACCATTAATAGCGGTACAAATCATCGCTGCATACAGTACAACGCGGAAAATCCATCCCTCACATTATTGTTCCTTATAAAAGTAATGTACAATAATAATTTCATCGTTCAATGCAATTAATTGCCGGAAATTCATCGCGGAATAAAATAATGTACAATTAAAAAACTACAAAATTAAAAACTATATCAAGACCTGGTTCGCCCCTAGAGCACTATATTCTATATTACTAAAATTATTATTGCGCATGGCATCTTGTCTTGAGATTTGTACGAGGGTTATCCTTAAAGTAACTTTAATGTAAAAGGCGTCCTGAGAAGCGTCAAAATGTAGCTGAATTAAAAAATGTCAGTTAACGACAATGATACAAAAAAAAAAGTCAGTTTAGAAGGATTTTCACGCAGAAAACTCGTGCACAGTGGCATGCACGAATTCCGGGTTTAAATAAAACGCGCACACAAACTTATCTATGACCTCACAGGTCAACTGATCAAAATAAATTATCAAACGACAGTGATTAATTAAAAACTCTTAAATAAATCAACAATAATAAATTAGCAAACTCTGATGGTGACAGAGATGCGCCCAAAAGCTTGAATTTTTTAAATTCAAAATTGTCACCAGTTGGGTCAAGTGGGACCATTTTAAATTCCTTACAAAATTCTAAACATAAATTGTTTCGGCTAAGTGATGTTATCATAATTTACTAATATTGAGTTGCTACCACTGAACCTTATTTATAAAATATTATATTCAAAACAATAAAACTTTTCACAATATCAATAACATTATCGCTTTATTTAAACTTGTTGTACAAACTGCACGTTCGTGGTAGAATTTGCGCATTCTTAGAAGAAGTTGCATAACAAAAAAAAAAGTCTTCTCGCCCTCCCTCCACTCCCCCAAAATAAATTGTGATCTTTAGTTTTTTCCTTAACCCTCTCCCCCACCCCCACATCCACTCAATTCCTTCATCTTGTTCGTTTCGATTTGGCAGCCGCGGATCTTCGCAATGTCGCCACGCAGGATTAACTACAACCGTCTCTCCATCCCTCTTTCATCTTCCCAGCATTTTTACCCTACTCTCTTCCCTTCACCCCCTCGCATAGATCAGTGATGAGAAGTAGTGTAAGAAGAAAAAAAGAGAGAGAGAGAAAAAAGAAACATATCTTTTAGATATAGCATTTGTAGACGGTAGCGCCACCGTTGAAGCTGAGACCAATTTTTTGAAGACGCCACTTAGGATTATGGTTTTGGTTCGCATTTTCCTCCCACCTTAACCTATCCCTAACCATCCAACCAACAACCTTCATTTTTTTCGTACAAACTTTCGACTTAAGTTCGTACCATCACACCTACTCAACCTACACTTTGTCTCATCTCCCTCTCTCCCTCTTTTTATTATCATCATCTTTTTCAAATCTCCTACATTTTCATCACCTAACACGCTCTATCTCATCATCCGAAAGAATCTTTTAACCAGAAAGTTCAAATAACCGGACAGTTTATTCTCCTTGTAAACTGTGTGTGAAATAGCGTCGAGTGCTAAGCATTTCCTAAATCCAAATAAAATTACTTAGATTAAATTGATAATAATTGTCAGTTTGAAATAATTTAACTTTTTTAATAACTTACTCCCCCC